>APFE031134703.1:0-27072 GCA_000404065.3 Pinus taeda
AACCTGAAGTTCAGGGATCACTTAGGCCCATTCACAATGAACAAAAAAGATGGTTGGCAAGAAGCTGACCAAATACTAGGACAACAGCTCAAACTTAAGAGAAGTTTATGGTGGGTCCCTTATGACCCTGAAGGTTTCATCGGTGCAAGGAGGGTTAAATATAGGCTGCTGGCCTATAAACATGCCACACTCCCTCAAGTACAACATTTTGCTAATCAAGATGAATGGGTGCCTGAAACAATAGTAGAGGAATTGACTCAGGAAGAAATAATGGAGCAAAATGTAAAGGACTTGGAAAAAACTCTTAACTTGGACTCTTGTCAACAGGTCTTCAAGCAACCAGTCCAAGCAGGAGAAGATACCTCTTCTGCCCCAGCTACACACATCATCCAGCAAGCTCCAGCAACAACAACCACCACAAAAGGAAAGGAGAAGATGGATGAACAACAGGAGGTAGAAAAAGAGCAGACTGGCACTTCAAAGGACCAGCAAACAGGATAGGCCCCTCCTCTGCAAACTAAACAAAATCAAAACCCAGTGTTGCAGACCCCTCTAAATGATGAGAGAGGGAAGAAGAGGGACAGAGAAGAAACCACACCTCCCACAGGGTCATCACAGCAACCAGAGGCCAAGAGGCCGAGGGTAGACCTTGAAGCTGAAGGAGACATAAGTGAAGAGCTGGCAGAAAGCCAAAGCAGGGAAAAACAGACGAGCCAACAGACTGCTACTAGCTCATTTCAGCTAGAACAGGCTCAGCAGCACATTGTGGAGGTGTCTTCCTCCAGACAGCAGGGCAAGAAGCCAGCCACAGTCAAAGAGGGTTTCAAGGGGATCAAGGCACAAAATGAACTGCTAAGAGTGCAACTCTATGAGCAGTTCCTGAACACAACCCCAGCCAAAAATCAAAGATTAATGGCTGCCTTTGACCTCAAGGAAGAAAAGATGATCTTCACTCATCTAAAGCCCAAGGTTCCACACCCAAAGACCACAGCAGATTATTACAAGACTAATCTAGAGGTCTTTGCCAAAGACATACACCCCATGGATCAAATTGAGCTACACAAGCAAACTGGGGAGATGGTGTATGCAACATTTGCTGACAAGGCAATGCTGGGCCATCAGCTTAAGGAATCCCTAAAAAACACAAACAGATAGCTCGATTTGGAAAGGTTGTCCTCCTCCGCCAAAGATAACAGAATAAAGGCTCTGGAGGATATAATTATTGATTTGGGGCATGACCCAAAATATCTAAAGGGTGTTAGAGCCCTTATGAAGAAAAAGGAGGATGATATAGCTGCATTGAGGAAACAGGCAAAATTGCCTCCTACTATCCATCCTGACACAGCAGAGCTTGTACAAGAAAAACAGGTGGACAATGCTATGGAGTTGCTCCTGGTCATGAACCAAAGGATACTGCAGATGGAGGCAGAGTTAGAAAAAGCTATACAGGACAAGCAAGGGGAATCTGCCTCCCAGCCACCTCAAACCTCAACAAACCTTCAATCTGCCCCTCTAGCACAAGTAACAACAGCTCCTCCTACTGCTCCAACACCTACCATAGCTACATCAGCAACTGGAGCAACAGTAGAAGCCACAGCAGCAGCAGAATCCAGCCTAGGCATGGAAGAATTAATGAAGGTTGTCAAAGAGCTGGAGAATCAGGTCACAGAAATAAATGTTGCCAATGAAAAACTGGCCAAGCTAGAGGCCAGTTATGATGAATCAAAAATGACTGTGGCAGAGAAACAAAGAGAAATAAAGGCCTTGGAGGCCAAAGTAAAAACTTTAGAAAAGGAGTTGATGCTAGGCAATACCCTAGCAGAAATAAAAAAGATTATTTGGGCTAAGATTGGCCAATCTATGCAGGACCAATGGAGGTCCATTCAAGCAATTTTTGAACAGGTGGAGATGATAGAGATAGCTCATGTAGAGATTCAGAGAGCCAGGACAGCCCTGGGAATAATGCCTGAGCAGGGCACCAAAATGATTCACTTTTTGAATAACCGCACTAAGGAAGAATTGGCTGCTCTACAAATAGCCAACAGAACAGACACAATCCTCACTGCCAAAAAGGTACTAACATTGAGGAATTTCACTCAGACACTGGAAAGGAAGTGTCAGGAAATGAAGGTTGAAATAGATGAATTCAGAGCCAAAATGGCTATTTTACAGGATAAAGGACTACCAAGCTTAGTGACTGGTACAGGACAACTGCTGTCATATAATAAGTATATGACAAGGGTCAACAACCATGTTGAAAACCAGATCACAGCATCCAGTAGCTCCACAGGAGAAGCAGGGCCTCCCTCTGGGCAAACCCTCTATGACAAGCTGGAAAATCTGTTCTTTATAGAGCATGAAATTAATCATCTGTTTGAAGTACCTCCTAATTTTTATAGACACACAGAGGCAGATGAGACAGTGGTTAAGATGAGAAGACATCAGTTACCCCCAGCTGATTGGTGGCAAGCAATGTTGGAAATTTTGCCTAGATAGTTCCACTTTGCTTTTTTCCGTTTTTTGGAGAAAGGTCAGCAGACAGGTCAGGATACAGGTCAGCAGGCAAATCAGCATACAGGTCAGCAAACAACATACAGATGACTCAGCAATCCACTCAAATATCAGGCCAAAATTAACGCAGCATTTAAAGCACTGCTACCGCCTATTTTTCACAGCCAAAAGTCAAATATGTCTAACAAAGGAATGTCGGCTATCTCAGCATTTAAAGTTGCATTTATGTGTCATTTACTTTTTGTAAGAGAGTTGGTGGTGCAATTTATTGCACCATAACTCTCCACTAAGATATTTTATACCCTATTTTTGTATATATATCCCCTCAGATAACGCATTGAGGGTCGGTTGTAATACAATTCTTCCTGAAAGAGCTCTGATATATACTGAAGAATTTTTTGATAATAAAATTGCTGATGGAGATTGCTGGTTTCAATGCTGTCTAAGATGGATATGTAAAGCTCTGTGTTGTTGCAGAATTCCTGTGTCATTTGCTGAATCAATAAGTTTCTCTTAACTGTGTATGTGTTTCCTGTTTATTCCATATCTTTATGTTTTCATAATCTTAGTAAGTAGAGAAAAAGAATAGCATAGGATTTGGTCCAAACACCATATGCTCAATCTCTATTTCTAAATATGTTTTCTGCTGGATTAGCCATAGATATGAATTCTTAATTGCTCATGTCTAAACTTATCCTAACATGGTGAATACTATTTAAGAATTCTTAACTGCTCTTAAGCATTACTTTCATGTCTTCTTCATTAGCATAGTGAAAGATTATTAACTGCCTTTCACTCACTAACTTTCCACTCTTCACCAACAAATCTGATATATTGTTTTCACACATGCCTAACTTGCTCTGCAGCAACACTTTATCTCCACAGATCCATTTTCTAGAGCACAAATATCTCAAATCCATTACCCAATGGAACAAACTGTCCTGTAAGTCTATATTTCAGTTCTAAAGCAATTCACCAACCCACCAAATTCAAACAAACAGTGCATCATAACTAGTCTAAAACACTCATCAAACAAAGCTAAAACTATAAAGAGAGAGCCCTCTCTGGTTACAGGTAGACTAGGACCTGTAGCTACAAGATTGGTTAGTGGTTACCTCGGCCGTATTCCCTTTAGGAAACAAGGAAAAACCTGAGTGATAAGAGGATGATCCAATACAATTTGTGGAGGAAATATCCTGACGACATATATTCACATCAAAGAGCAACTACTCTTTCCTAACTAGAAGTACCTTGAGCATGCACCATCAGTGGTTGCTTAGGGAAGAAACAAGTTAGCTGTAAAATTGTGTATTGACTGCAAACTGTTAAAGGTATGATGCACAGATATTGACGTGTGTATTATAAACCATCATATCTACGGCAGGCTGAATTTACAGGGTAGTTTTTATCCAAGCTAACATATGCGATGGACCGAGCTCTGCTACAACATTTACGTAGTATGTGAAATTTCCTTCTGAATGAATATCTCCTAGTGTATCAGAAACCGACATCGCTTCAGAATAACTGTCACTTAATTCACCGTGTTGCATTGAACCCAACTCAACACCGCCCTTCTGGTCAATCACAACAGCTGGCACCATCAATCCGTGTTCATCTTCAGCAAATTTCATAACCCCGTTCAACCTCTCGTTCTGGAGCTGAAAGATAGTCAAAGGCTAGCGAGGCAAATTCATTTCTGAGAAGAAAGACGAAAACTGACATATTATAGAGGTGCATTCGTTGGACAATATCTGTGTCCCTTATAAGAAATGACTGAGAAGCCGGGAAAATCACATTCCTCATTAATACTACAACATGAGAAAATGTTTTCATCTCCTCAATGGTAGAATCTGGAATGCTGATAGCAGTTTCGTCCACAACATAAACAAGCTTAAATTTTGATGCTGAGAAATGCGTGGAGTCCGACCAGGTTGCTTCGCCACGGGTTGAGATGATCCGCGGAGTTACTGGACTAGAATATGAGTTTTTACTGAGGGGGAGGCTACAAAAGTTGGAGATTCCTTTCCAGTCAGAAGAGGCCTTACGTGCTGCTGGGTTTAGTAAGACACCGGATGTTCCATGTTTTATCTTTCCTTTTTTATTTGGACCTGTGGCAGCTCATTTCAGATCTTCCATATATATTGGTCACACAGAAACAAATCAATGCAAATCTACCCATTCGTTTATTGAAAGGATTCTTTTGCTCATCTTGCAACTGTTGATCGAAACCATTCCATGTGAGATCAATTCTGCCAGATCGAAATCAGCATCCTTTCCTATCCTGCACGTCCTTATACATGCTCAGATATGGTTGAAAGTCGCAGAAATCAGTCATAGGGTCACCTCCAGGGTTTTGAAAATTTCATAGCAAGGAACCTCAGGAGCACACCTCCTGGAGCTTAAGTGCCACGCTCAAGTATCAGGGCAAAGCCAAGCATGCAATCCTTCTACAAATGGTAGATGACAGAGACTCAAGTTTACAAGTATTGATAGACAAATGAAGAGTGCTAAGGGTTATTTTGTAGAGAAAGCCCCCTATTCTCTAATGAGCAAACTCTCTTTTCCATTTTATTCAACCACGAGGACACAGTTTTAGAGTTTTCATTCAAGAATATCCACTTGCACGAGAAACTTGGTATCCAGTTTTGTAGTTTAACTTGGTAACATCCAGCTTATTCAGGTCCTGCTCCATCAACCATTTTCGCAACATTGTTGCCACTTGACAAGCCCTTACAAGATCTTGTAGTAAGAGTACAATATTATTTTTCTGTTGCTGTTGCCTCAGTTGTGTTTTTTTAAGTGACATTGAAGAAAAATGGCCAGACTTGAAGATGCATTAAAGTTATTGAATATCCTAATTCATTCCACTGTTGATGAGATGGTCAAAGTTAACAAAGAAACTCTCTTTGACATCCAAACCTCTCTGCAAACTGCACATGAGAATATTGAGTTTTTGCAGCTTGAGACAAAGCTGCAGCAAGAAGAACTACAACAATGGAGTCATCTTTCTGAACCTATTTCTGTTCAGAAGATTGAAACAGACTCCCATAAACAGCAAGTCAATAATGTTTCTGTTCATTCAAATAAAGCAGCAGTTGTGCATACAGATGCAGAACCTCAGTCTGCACTTCCCAAGCCCATCATCAGACCTTGGGAACAGCTTGTCCACAACAAGCACATAACCGGTCTTGGATATGACAAGGACTTGTCCTTTCATATTCCAGACTATGCCAAGCCCATTCATTTTCAGAGTGCTGGATTCATTCATGACAGTTCAACTTCAGTTGTTCCAGACTCTGCTCCTCTTCCATAACAACAACAACAATAGATCGTGAAATGCCAACACTGTGATTGAGTTGGCCATATGAAAGATCATTGTTTTTATCTTCATCCATGTAAGCACTGCCATAAAACCAGCCATTCTTCACACAGATGCTTCAGCAACAAACGTCCTGCAAGAACAAAGATTCATCTAGGATGGATCGCTTCTTGGCAATGGGCATCAACAGCCAAGAAGATATTCCAGACACATGTCAGAACTTGTTCCAGAATATTGAACAGTCTTGCAGTTGAGTTTTCTCCATCTTCTCACCTTGTATCTGACAGCGGGGGAAATGATGGTCATCTACAAGCTTCAAAGCCACATCAAGCGAGCCTGAGCCACAACCTGCGACATCAGTTTCAGAGTTGTATCCAGGGACAAAGATGCCTGAACATGCCTTCAGTTGGCGAACTGGGACACTTCCTCTAGCAGAAGACTTCAACTTCTTGCCAGTTTTGGAAGAGTTCCGGGAACAAAATTGAGGACACTTCCTCTAGCAGAAGACTTCATCGTCTTGCCAGATTTGGAGGAGTTCCAGGAATTGCATAAGCATTCCAGAGTTGTTGGTCATCCTTAAACCATCACAGGTTGAGACTTCCCTTTTACAGGTTGAAGTTTTACCTTTTATGTGGGGTGAGGCCTCCCTTTTATGGTTGAAGGTTTCCCTCTTTAAAACAATAGGATCACTTCCTCTAGCAGAAGACTCCAGCTTCTTGCCAGTTTTGGAAGAGTTCGAGGAACTGCACTAAGCGTTCCAGTGTTGGTGGCTATCCTTAAACCACCGCCCTTTATACCAACATTTCATAGAGCACATTCAGCCTAGTGCTGCCATGCATTTTTGCACATTTTTGTATTACAGCTATTTTCTTGGACTCATACATAACCCTTCAGATTAAGGGGGGGAATGTTGGACACCTAATCCTAATGGGTTAGTGTGGAAGCCGAACTGACTAAGTAGTCCAAGGGATCTTGGGATGTGAATCCCAACGGTCACCAAATGTACTATAAATGTATATCAAATTGTTAATAAAATTGCAATGCATGTTTTATCTTTACTATTGTTCCCGCTGTCCATGTCTGTTTAACAGCTTTGAATGGGTTCCTATTCAACCTTGATCCAACCCATCATGGAGCTACTCCCTCTCTTTGTGGAACCCCTATCCCACCATTAGGGGATCTTATCCTTTGGAAAATGGATCCGAAAATTCCCACTCTTGGCCTTTAAAGCTAACAGAAGCCTGAGGATTGAGGAGGATTGTTGGAAGCAGGCTTATGCTACATGAATAAGGTTGGAAGGATATTCATTCAAGGAGAGGGTTGGAGATTTTGGGAAGGGACTTGAAAATTCAAGGCTTCAAGGTTGTAAGTCTATTCTCCATTTTATTAATATAAATGCAATTGTTCTTTCTCAATTTTGTCTTTGTCGATTCCTTGATCACCTATATAGATTATGATTGCATATTGATCTATTTTGATATATTATTGAGTTAATTAGTTCATTTATATATTATTATATATATTGGATGCTTTGATCTCGTGTATGTTTTTGTCTATGCAGATCTCCTTGAGGATATCATGCAGAAGTTGGGGGAAGCAATGGGCATATCTTTAAAGCGTCGAGGAGAAGTGGATGGTCGCAATCTCTTAATGGGACTTCATCAAGTATTTTGATTAAATGGTAAGTGACTTCTATCATATGGTTTGTTTCAGTCAATCATAGTCTAGATAAAGGTAGCAGTGCTTGGTTGTTTATTACTAGATTTATCTAAGGTCTAGGGAGATCACTCTTGTCAGCAAGAGGGATAATTCCAGATAAAAAATGGCAACTCCACTAGGGATTTATCTCACTCTCCATTATCTTCCTTGTTTGACCTTTTGAACCTTTTGTCAGATCCCTCTTTGAGTGTTTGGAAATCTTAAAAATTTGGATTTTGGGTTTTATTTGACTTGTTTTTAATTTCTTCCAAATGTTCCCCTTGTGCGCACTTTAGCTTTAGGCACAGGCACACTTGTGCACTATTGGGTTTCTTCAACGGTGTGTATGTGCACTAGTTTGATCTATCATGTGCACACATACCTGGAATTTTTTAAAATTTCAGTTTTATCATCATCAAGTCTAGATTTTTTGGTTTTTCCTATTTAGTTACACTTATTTGTACCTTCTTTTAGTCTTTGTCAGTTTGGCTATGTGTTATGAAAATGTTTTCTTGTGATTATCTTGTTTTTGCAAATTAGGGTAAAGTCTCATCTGGTGAATTGTCCATATTTCAAAAGAGAGATCAATTGGTCTTGCCTTGTTGTCTGTCTCTCTTTCCTCTTTCGATCAGATTAGGTCTTGAGTTTAGTTTTCTCTCTTATGGAAGATTATTTGTGTGTATGAAAAGCAATGATTTACAAGATTGGGTATTGTTTGTGAAAAATACTTATTATGCTAGTTTTGAATCGAAAAGTCATTTTCCTTCCATTATTCAAGTGTTTATGAAATTTACTATTTATTGCAAGTGAATTCATAGCATTCAATTAGGGAAATTTCATTTTAGTTTTCGTTTGTTTCTTCTTGCATTTTGCAAATTTCTAAGTGATTGTATGTTAAATAGAAATTTCTTGATCTTTTTATGTTATTGGGAAAAGTGAAATTTTGAAGTTAATTTCAATATTTCGGTAATTCGAAATTGGATATCTGCATTGTAGGAAAAGGGATATAGTGGGATTTAGATTATTTTACATTTCTGTTGAAAAAATTAAAGCTTTCTTTCCTTACTTCAGAAATAAATTCATTGAAACAAAAAGATAACATTTGAATTTTAAATTGCATTAGGATTTGCGTCAAGTCACGATTCCATCAGTTTCACCTGAATTACCTTTGAGTAAATAACAACTCTTAATGTTAGGTCCCTATAATACTAGTGTATTCCCTTATTATTATTGTCATTGTACCCCTTATTGTTATTGTTGTGCCCATGTTGTCCCCATATTGTTATTATTGTGCCCCAAAAAAGCCACTATTTTTATTGTTGTGCCCTTACATTATTATTATTATGTCAGCTCTGATTATATTGCTACCCCTTAGACTCCTATATATAGAAAGAAGGTCTTGTCATTTTTATCATTCAAGAATTGTTCATTTGTGTAATGTAAAGGAGGTTTCCCCTTCGAAGGGGCTACATTTTTAGTCATTGATCTATCTTTTTCTTCTAGATTGTGAGCTAGTTGCATAACAATTGGTATCAAAGGTTTGGATTCTAGGGTTTCATTTCTTCAAATGGGCCATTGTGGAATTTTATCTATAAATATTTTTTTGTGAAGCTTCAGAAGCTAAAATTAAAACATATTTGAGATGAAACCATGATAACCCTCGTGACTGAATTTTAGATCTTGTCTCACTATAGTTTCCGAGATATGAACTGAGGAAGTTAGGGTTTTTGTAAGCTCCCGAATTCGATCTCAAATAGGTCACCTTGGGAAAATAATCATAACTTTCTCTCTAAGAATCTGATTCAAATTTCATAAAAGTGACAGAAAGCTGATGAACTGTAGCTTGTTTGGTATTGTTTGTAGAACCTAAGGTCAAAATAGTGATACGTGGCACATCATACAAGTTAGCTCTACTAAACCAGTCTATAATTAGGTCATTGCAGGAGATTGGACATAACTCTTTCTTTAGGAATCCAATTGTAATCAAACTTGTGGGGTTGGAAATAAGACTCATAGAAATCTCATAGGACTAAATTTTAGAACTTGCAGATCTGACATTACAGAGTGACAGTCATTTCATGATGGAGCTCATAGAAAGCGAAAAAAAAACAAGGTGTGTATTTTTTTTAAATTTTCATAAGTCTTGTTTGAGAAAGTTATTTGGAGTGATTCAAAGGGAATTGTAAAGCATAATTATCATTAATTGATGACCCGAAGAAATAAAATGGAAGCACCTAGTAAGCAACTTGCAATCTCTACTATGACACATGAAGGAGAGGAAGAAATGAAACATGATATATCAAAATTACAAGACCAACTGCCACAAATTTCACTCTCACAAAAAGTACCTGAAACTAAGATGGATGGCATGGAAGCTAAGATGGATGGTATAGAAGTAAAATTTAAAGGAAACATGGAAAATTTGAAGATAGATTTGACAAAGTTGCTACAATAAATGCTTACTAATGGAGAAAGGGTAGTAAAGGAAACTCATGATGAGAAGAAAAGAAATGTTAGTCATGATTTCATAGACTCTAACATTGGATTGAAGACCCACCATGTTTTAAATATAGATATGAGGAAGTTTGATGGCAAGGATCTCATAACATGGATACTACATATGGACCAATATTTCGATTTGCATAATGTGAAAAACACACAAAAGGTATGCATTTCAACTTTATATTTGGAACCCAATCAGTTTGTATGGTATCGATGGCTTTTCTCTCGTAAACAAATTGTCACTTGGGAAATTTTTTATGGAAGAAATTATAGCACATTATGAGGACACAAAAAGCAACACCTTTTTTATCCAATTGATAAATCTCAAACAAAATGGTTCAATGGAGGAGCAGATTGAGGACTTCCAAAAATTGAAGATAACGGTAAATGATATTCTAGAGGAGCATAGGATTGATGTGTTCGTTAGGACTTTAAAGGATAACATCCAACACAAGGTTCACCATTGGGAACATTAGTCATTGGAGAAGGCATTGAAGTTGGCAAGAAAAACTGAAAGGAAAATTATGGCAACAAGGAAGCCTGCCACTCACAACTATAAATATGGAAGTGTTGTTTCCCCTAGCCTTCTAAAACCTAAAAGGTTAACACCACAACAATTAGAAGAAATAAGAGAAAAAGGGCTTTGTTACAGTTGTGATAGAAAATACACTAAAGGTGATAAGTTTGTTGAGAAGAAATTATTTTACATGGATTGTGAAGAGGAGGAAGAAAAGTAACAAGAAACACCAAAAGAAGAGGATACACACCAGGAACAAACTCTATAGAAAGAAGAAATGAATTCAACCATATCTTGTAATGCATTGGCCAGAATTACCACTCCTCAAACTATCAAGATAGAATGACATATCAAGAATAAAAAGTTAATAGTGTTGATTGATTCGGGTAGTACCCATAATTTTATTCATTGTAAGAGAGCCAAGGAATTGAATTGCGTCCTATATCCAACACAAGAGTGTCAAGTGATGGTTGCAAATGGAGGAACCATAAATTTCTCTGGAAAGTGCCATAATATCAAACTATCCATGGGAGAATATGTGTTGAATAGTCTAATGGTTTCCATTCCAATGGGTGGTGGTAATGTTGTACTAGGAGTCCAATGGCTACAATCTTTGGGTACGATAGATTTTAATTTTCAAGAACTTTTCTTGAAATTTGTTTTGGAAGGAAAGGAAGTTGAATTAAGAGGTATTGCAGGGAAACCAGGAAATATAATCATCTCTAACGGCATGACAAAATTTCTAAAGAAATAACAATGAGGCGTAATTTCACAATTATGTTCACTAGAGGTTCCCACATTGGAATCATCTATTTCTCTAGATATCTAAAAAGTCTTGGACAATCATTCCAAGGTATTTGAGACTCCCAAAGGCCTCCCACCTATTAATGAATGGTATTTGATTCTAGGAAGTGTCCCTCCAACATCAGGCCTTACAGATATCCCTATGCCCAAAAGAGTGAAATTGAATGTATGGTTGCAGAAATGCTAGAGGCTGTTATAATTCAACCTAGTCAAAGTTATTTCTCTTCTATAGTAGTATTGGTGCACAAGAAGGATGAATCATGTTGCAAGATCACTATTAAATATAAATTTCCCATTGCTATCATTGATGAACTATAGGATGAATTGCCTGGAGAAATTTAATTCACCAAGTTAGACCTTCATTTAGGATATCATAAAATCAAAATGAAGACTGAAGACATTCTGAAAGGAACATTTAGAACTCATAAGGGTGATTATGAATTTTTGGTCATTCCTTTTGGCCTTACCAATGCACCTTATACATTTCAAGGTCTGATGAATTCCATTTTCAAACCCTTCCTTAGAAAATTTGTGTTAGTATTTTTTGATGATATACTAATATACAACAAGTCTTGGAAGGATCATGTTCAACATGTTGACAGAGTTCTTAAACTTTTGGAGGAGAAACAATTATATGCAAAAAACCCCAAATATTTCTTTGGATTACAAGAGGTGGACTATTTGGCTCATATTGTATCTCAAGAAGGTGTCAAGGTAGACCCTAGAAAAATTAAAGCCATTAAGGAATGGAAAATCCCCACATCCATAAAGCATCTTCGAGGATTTCTCAGCTTGACAGGGTATTATCGCAAGTTTGTTAAGAATTATGGGAGAATAGTGGCACCCCTAACAACATTACTAAAGAAGGATGCATTTTGTTGGACTCTAGAAGCAATGAAGGCCTTTGAACATCTTAAAGAGGAAATGTGCCAAGCATTGGTCTTAGCTATGCAATACTTTACAAAAAACTTTATTGTGGAATGTGATGCCTCGCAAAATGGAATTGGTGTTGTTCTAATGCAAGAAGAAGGACCCATTTCTTTCAAAAGTCATCCAATCAAAGGAAAATATTTACACAAAGCTATTTATGAGAAGGAAATGTTAGCAATACTACATGCACTTAAGGAATGGAAACCATACCTAATGGGAAGACACTTCAAGGTAAAAAAAAATAATGATAGTCTTAAATACTTTTTAGAACAAATATTATCTTTAGAAGATCAGCAAAAATGGGTCACAAAGATGTTGGGTTATTACTTTGAAATCATCTACAAAAAAGGGAAGAAAAATGTTGTTGTAGATGCACTCTCAAGAAAGGATGAGGATGTGGAAGCATTTCTTTGTTCCATTTCTATTATCCAACTAGATTGGATAAATGAAGCAAGGGATGAATGGAAGAATGATGAAGAAGTGTGGGCATTCATTCAAAAGTTGCAGCAAGATCCCAGTACATTTGATACATTTAGCTGGAAAAATGATTCGTTATGGTACAAAGATGACTTATACCTCTGTAAGAATTCCCAACTCAAACAAAATATTCTTATGGAATTGCACACATCTCCCTTATGAGGGAATTTAGGATTTATAAAAACTTACCACAGGGTTAAGAAGGAGGTTTTTTGGGATGGCCTTAAATATGATATTCAAAAATCTGTGGCGGAATGTTTGGTTTGTCAACAAAATAAATTTGATACAATTAAGACCCCAGGTCTAATACAACCTTTATCCATTCGAAGTCAACGTTAGGAGGAGGTTTCCATGGATTTTATCATAGGTTTACCCAAGTCTGAAGGAAAGAGTGTCATCACGGTGGTAGTTAATTGACTTACCAAGTATGCACACTTTTGTGCATTATCTCATCCATTTAAAGCCAATACAGTTGCTACTGGTTTGATGGAAACAATTAAAAAGCTACTTGGAAACACAAAGATTATTCTAAGTGATATAGATCCTATTTTCATTGGAAATTTTTGGTCAAAATTATTTTCTTATGTCGGTACTCAGTTATCTCATAACTCAGCTTATCATTCTAAATCTAATGGGAAAACTGAGATAGTGAAAAAATGTTTGGAAGGATATCTTCGTTGCTTTGTATCTGATAAAAAGACACAATGGGTCAAACGGTTTCCTCTTACTGAATGGTGGTATAACACTTCCTTCCATAGTGCAGCAAAACTGACCCCATTTATGGCACTTTATGGATATCATCCACCATCCATCACATCATATTTAAGAGAAAATTCCAAGGTTCGAGTAGTGGAAGATCACATCAATCATCAAAAAAAAGTTCTCCAACCCTTAAAGGATAACCTCACTTTGGTGCAGAATAGAATGAAACAACAGACAAATCAACATCGCAACGAAAGAAGTTTTGATGTAGGTGATTGGGTATTTCTACGACTACAACCATACAAACAAATGTCCCTCAAGCAATCTAACAAGGATAATAAATTACCACCAAATTATTATAGTCCATACAATGTGTTGCAAAAGATTAGTACTTGGCATACAAATTGGAACGTCCTACATCTTCCCAAGTGCACCCATTTTTCCATGTTTCATGCTTAAAGAAGGTTATAGGTGACAAGCTCCCAGTTCAAACAATATTGCCAGAACATGATGAGGAAGGAAAAATCATATTGGAACCTGAAGTAGGCATAGAAACAAGAACTCAACAACTACGAAATCGATCAATTTCAGAGTATCTCATAAAGTGGAAGAAATTACCTGTTGAAGGTTCCACGTGGGAGGATGAGAATTTTATATTGAAGCATCTAAAACTACTCAAGCATTGAGGACAACACCTTTTTGAAGGAGAGGGACATGGTAGGTCCTGTTGTACTAGCTACAACCACCCTCCAAAATTTTGGCCTGCATCCAATTTCAGAGCATCCCTTGAGAGTTTCACTTGATGACTGCACACACTCAAGTTCACTCCATGAGCTCATGTGAGTCCTTGCATCCAACTTGCTTATTAATTTCATTTAAGTTTCTACATGTTGGTATCTAAGTCATGATTGCAACCATGTTTTGGTTATTCTCAAAGTGTTTGCTATGAATTCATCTATCGCACTCACACATAGAGTCACATTCACTATCATGCAAGCATCATCTCGATCAGTGAATGGTCAATTGCAAGTGTCACACTTGTTACTTGCACCATCGGTCGGTCATGTTGAACATGTGCATTTGGATGGTTTGAGTCATTTCGTCATCGAGTCATGGGAGTGTGTGTTTTCATGATCACCTATGCATCTTTTGATTGTTCACACACTTATTCATTTTTGCATAAGTTTTAATGACCAGACTCCACTCTAATAGTTGGACCATCACCCCGCCATCGACTCGATCGAATATCAACCAGAACAACGTGGAAGCATCAAGCAAGTATTTTCAAACTGCGCTGCCCGCAAGCAATTTAATCCCCTTTCATACTGACCACCCAGACAGTTAGACTTGGTAGTCACCGCAGGAATGACTCCCCTCAAAATTGTGCAAAGCACATTGACCTTACTCACTCAACTGATTGAGAAAATTGTGTAGATAGACTAGACAGACACCAAGTGCCCATCCTTGTCTCCCTCAAAAAATTACGCAATTTTCCCAGTCAGTCATCTAAGCAGTCGACCAACTACTCATTCAAGAAATTGCACAGTTTTCATGAGTAGGATTTTGCTACCCAACAGTCTTCTCAGCTCAAAATTTATGTAGAGATGATCATCAAGTTGGCCTCCTAGCCTTAGTGCAGTTTCCTTTGCCAGTAGCTCCTAGCAGCAGACTGCCAGTTCCCTCCAGGAATTGCATAGTTTTAGTTGCCAATGACCCAGCAGCCAACTTCCAATTCCCTCTGGGAATTGCATAATTTTGGATGCTAGTGACCCTTGTAGCCAATTTCCAGTTCCCTTTGTGAATTGCATATTTTTGGTTGCCATTCACCCCAACAGCCAACTGCTACTTCCCTCTGGGAATTGCATAGTTTTGGCTGCCAAGCTCATGAGCAGTTCCTCCGAAAAACAACACAATCTCTGCCTGCTAACCCTCCTTGCAACATGACCTGTTTGTCCATAAAATTGCGCAAATTTTGCCTTCCAACCATTGCTTCCCGCTCATTTCAAAAAATACATAGATGCTGCCTACCTTGCCTTCCTGCAGCCTGGATTGTCCCTCCCAAAATTTGCATAATTTTTCCTTCCAGCTGAGCCAAACCTCACAGATAGTCACTGTCAACTTGGATTTCCCATGTTAATCACTTATTGAATCTTGCGTGGTTTTCATTAGAAGTGCTCAGAGCCATCATCCCACTTCACAACCTTGCTGCCTCTCCTGGTCACCTGCATCTAAAATGATCATGCATCATGGTAGACTAGGAGGTTTTGGATTTGATGTCTTCTCGTCATGAGTGGCTACAACTATAGGTACACCAACAAACATGGCAAGGTGATGAATGGAATGAATAAAGGGAGCACATGCAAAATAATAGGTTCACCAACAGACGAATGAACAATTCATGTGAAGAGATGTGCTCGATAATGAATGATCATGCAAAGATATGTTTGCGAATGGACAGACGAGAAAACATGCAAGATGTGCTCACGAATGGATGAAAGGATGAGCATGCACTTTTCACGAATAGATGAGACTATCAAGCCTTCCAACATGCAAGTCAGGAGCAACATGCCTAAGCATCATCAAGCGAACCAAAAAGCATCGAAGACTTCGCGCACTTTGCCATGCAGAGGTGAAGCTGTGATACACCATGAAGACATCCATCACCTAGCAACACTGTAGCACGACATGCACCAACGCTGCCATGTTGAGTAATGTCGCCCACATCTCCACTATCATCTATGTTGTCAATCAATGTAATGTAACGTGGAAGTCCAAGGAACCCACGTGTTATACAAAGAGTCATGTAAAGTCAAAAAGTCATGGAAGTAAAATGATCATGAGGGTAGTCGAACAACCACAAGGGTCATTTTTCACCCTTGGCTATAAATAGCCCCTCATTTGTACATGCAAAGGAATTTTCACCTCAAATCCTTCCACATAGACAAGAGAGTTTGTAATCTTTCCTTTGAGGAGTAAGTAGTGGCTCCAACGCCTCTCACACAGGGTTAGTGATGTATTGTGTAACGATGTATCTTGGAACTTTTTCTAAATTGAGAAGCCTACTGCGAGGCCAACACATTGTCGCACATGTATTTTAACTGTTGTAAGACTAATATTTAACACTTGTGATACATATTTCTTTAACATGTGTTCTACATTTTAACTATTTCACGTGTTTTAATGCACAATCTATTAATGGGAATGTGTCGAACATTGTCTTGCCCATGCAGACTACTCTCTCAGACATCAGATAGAAATTTCACACGAAACTTATTGTAAACAACCATTGCACTCATGTGGACTAATCCATTGAGTGTTACACATGTTATCTTCCCTTGTGTGTTGTGACTATCACATTCGTGTGGACTACTGCATCAGAAGTTGTATATGTCCTGTTGTATTATGTTCCTAGTAGTGTTGGGACTACTCCCAATTGACCTGGAACTCACTCTCACCCTCTCCCTCCACAGTGAAAGAACCATTGACACAAGTGACACTTAAACTCACCAGGCACACGAACCTCACTTCTCGAAGACAAAGCAAACCACTCTCCTGTTCTCACAAGAGAGAGTTAAGGAAAATCCTTAAGATAATGGAAACCAAGCCATCGTACTAGATGGGACTCCCACACCAAATTATGTGAGGTCTAGTTGGGACTTCATACCAGGGTGATCCCCTAATGTTGGCGGATCCAGCTTTGTCAACATTTTGGTGCTAAAAGGAAGGCCATATGATAAGTTGATCCCATACATCTAGATCGAATCACTTACCCAAAGAATAATACATAATTTGTGCTCTCAGGGTTTCTCTCATTTCTCCCTTAATCAATTATCAATCCTCGGTGAGCTTCTCGATCACTTGTCCTTGTTAAATTTTTACGGTGAGGACAGAACATTCATAATCGAGCACATTTCTGATTTTCTTCATTTCTGTGAATCTCATGAAATCGATAATGATGAGCTTGTTTGCATACTCTTCTTCCTCACCCTTGAAGGTCATGCTAATCAGTGGTTTCATACCTTGCCACCTGCTTCCATCCATTCCCTTCTCACTTTCTTCAAGGAGCTCCATCAAGCTTTCAATGAGTGTGACCACCAAGATGTCTATGAAAGAATCTATCATTTAAGAATGAAGCCTAGTGAATCAGTTGAGGACTTTGCTACCCGCTTTCTTCACTTATGTCACAAAATTCCTGAGTAGTTTGTGGACCTTGACTTCTTGAGCCAATAACTGAAACGCTTGGTTCATCTCTCCCGAAATGGTGAACCTCATGATTTCCCTTCTTCCTCAACTCTAGCATATCATGAGACACCTCATGTCTCGAAGAGGGTGCCCCCACACAGTGGTTGCAAAGATGAGAAATTTGCGTAGCATGTTCCCAATATATATGCTAAGTTATCTCCCTCCCCAATGGAGGAAATTGCACAATTGTTAGGAAATCCTATGGATAAAACTTATCCCTCCATTCCACAAGAGGACATCACCATTCCTGGCCCAAATCTTGAGTCTAATATGCATCTCTTCCATCCTCGATCATCTACAAGCCATGACTCCTTGCACCATGAATCACTTGAGCGATCCACTTCACAAGCTAGCTGTGTGAACTCTATTGATTCTTAAGCTATTGGCTCAAGTTGCAGTCACATGCACGAAAATATCATCATAGAGGTGGAGGAGCAGGATGGTGAACACATAATCAATTCCTCTCAAAACATTGAGCTTCCATTCTTGATCGATCCTCAATCCACAAATCTTGGTGAAACATCATGCATAATCAATTCTTTTGATCAACCTCCAATCTTGGGTTGTCATCACTCCCATGCTCCTGTATGCTATGATGAAAACCCAAGCACATCATATGATCTATTTTCATCTCATGTACACCCTGACTCATATCTAGAATGCACACCGGTCAAAGAAGAAATCCATATCCAAGAATCCTTTGTACCTTACTTGCCTGTGTGTCCTATCATTCACAGCGCATCAACATGTGTCGAAGACACTCCGAATTCTCTTTCTTCTTCATCTTTTGAGTTATCTCCTCGATCGACACAAGGAAATGAGGTTGTACATGATGAAAATAGTTTCAACACAAGAGACTCGCCCCACTCGTAATCATCTTGCTTGCTAAAAATTTTGATGAAGCTTATGACAGAGTTGGTTGTCATCTTAAGAGAAGTTTTGAAATCAGTAACAATAGCCATCCTTAGGCCATGCATGATTAGGTTCACATCCCAAAATAAAAATTTTCAATTCTGGAAAGTTTCGGGACATGCCAGGGAGTCAAGGCACTTCAACGCCCATTGATGGTTATGTTAGGACCTCGTGACTCTGGTAATCCCTTCAAACCAAATAAGATCTTGTTTCTCACACACAATCCATTTATTTTCATGGTTTCACTCGCAATGGATCCCCGTGTAAAGAATATTTACTTTTCAAGGTATGATATTTCAAAATTTCAGATTTTCTGTAATGGTCAAATCCACGAGTCCGTTACAACATGTCTATCTTCTTGCACCTCTCTTACATCCAGTTCGGCTTAGGAGTGTTCATCCCTCATCTAATCTCTACAACTGAACTATTTCACTTGTTGTAATGTATAACCTGCTATTGGGAATGTGTTGGGCATGGAATCCCCTCACAGTAATTTTTGGGGCTCAAAGCCCAAGTTTTGGTCAAAGGTTTTGTAAGACTCTCTGAATTGCGAGCGTGGAGCGCAAAGTAGAGGATGAGTCATAGGGTTGTCCACCCTAATGTAATGTAATGGAATGTAAAGTCATGTCGCCCTACCCATGGTCCACGGACAATGCAATTGTATAAATAGAGTGAGGCTCTAAGTTGTAAAGATAGCTGAGGATAGAGAATAGCAAAGGAATGGTTCAAGCCTAGAGTAGAATTCGAAGTGTCTTGCATTATAGTAGTAGGAAAAGGCTCTGCAACTAAGTGCGTAGAGGCCTAGTAGAATCTACAGCTGAGTGCACAGACCCCTACAGCTAAGTGCGCAGGGTAGTGTCGAGTTTGAAAACAAGATTGAAGATTAATAAAAGAG
Organism: Pinus taeda; assembly: GCA_000404065.3. Lineage (NCBI taxonomy): Eukaryota > Viridiplantae > Streptophyta > Pinopsida > Pinales > Pinaceae > Pinus > Pinus taeda. The sequence continues at coordinate 19,510 of APFE031134703.1, forward strand.
AAGTTGATTCCTATTCTTGAGTATTTGTTGTGTATTATCCTCTCTATGTTTGTATTCATTTATGTATTGCACGCATTGATATGATTGTTGAATATGTTGTAATAACCATAAATATTACACACACAAGTTAAGTAATCGGTTAATTAGCAAGGATCTTGGGTATTATATGGGTTGCACCCCGAGTAGGGCTGCACGGAAGTTGCACCGTAGGTCGCAAAGGGATCACAAGTGCACGTAGTGACAGGTCAGACTGCGGACCTCCAAAAGTCCATAAGACATCCCAAGGGTGTAGAAACCTAGTTCTAGTATCCTCCCATACTACTTCAGGTGAGACCTTAGTCTGCGCTCCACTGTCTGTTGCCTAAAGGGCCAATAGTATCGATATTTTCTTGGCTAAATCACCTCTGAACCTGGGTTGGGCCCATACAAGCCAATAAATGGTTCCGTTGTTGGGACTGGGATTTGCATAAAGGATGTCTGATGTCATGCCATTGGAATCCTACAAAGAAAGAAATTGAAGAGTGGTTGGATAAGAAGATTCATGAGTTCACAGCACAGGAAAATAGAAATCCGCGAGTATCTAAGGAATAGTGGTTGGATCACTACTTGTACACTGAAATCCACGAAATTTTCTTTGCATCTTTTCCGTCTGAGCTGTATGAGTGGATTGCAAAGTTAGCAGACACCCAGGGAAGGTGTAGGCTCGACAAACCAATTGTGTGGACTCCGGAACTAGTGCGTAGACTAGAAGCCTTAGAAGAGAGGATATCGCGAGATGTGGACCACTGGCTTGATCGAATAATAGGAGGATTTATCACTAAGTTCATGGTAGACACGACCGTCATCTACATTGAGGCAGAGCGACATTTTCTCAAGGGACCGTGAGGTAAGTACATTAAATCTTTGAACACTTGGATTAAGATGCTATTATGTGAAAAGCAGGTTATGAGAATCAATTAATGTTTGTAACTACACAAGCGGAAATATCTATAGAAGTGGAAATAGTGAGGAATTGGAAAACAATCCTTTAATTTCACCCTTGCGGGCAAGCAAGGAGGAGCTTGTGAAAGTTTCTCCGAAAGTGCAGTCAATTTGATAAGATAGAGAATTTCACGTTTACCACCTCCACCCACACCACCACCTGTTTCACCCCCCTCACCTCCATCCCCACCCACTCCACCTCCGCCACCACCGTAGTTTAGTATGGCAAGTTGTTATAGACATATTTGGGCACTGCAACCCCAATCTTATATGTCAATAAACCAAGGGCTCTTTAACCCATAAAATTGTTGTTTCATACCCTAAAGGATCATAGTCAACTAATTACATCATTCCCCAGAAGTTCCACCTAAAAAACCACTCAAAACTGGCCAAAACTGGACCATACTAACTACTTCATTGTCAGGGTGCGATGCATACTGACTCCTACACTAGCCAGGTGCGATGCATACTGAAGGGGCCTTCTATGGGGTGCGATGAGTGAGAATGGACAAATTTCTGAGATAGTTTTCTAAGTGGATGCTCATGGAATCTTCTAGAAACTTCTCCTAGGACACTTGCCTCTCTGAATTCACCTAGGGATGAGTAAGAGATCCAAGAAATCTCCAAGTGGAACTAAGAACTACAAGTGGAATGACACTAATAAAAAACCCAGAGATGACTCACACCTTTGCAAACATCTATAAATGGATCCCTCATCTGAGAGATCTAGGGGTTGGGGATTTTCTAATTTGTAAGGAAGTGCTGATAGTTTGTCTTTGAGAAGAAGCATTGTATTGTTGGGTGATCTTGTTTTTCATGAGGTGAAGAGGGATTTGATGCCAAGAGGATGCTGCTATATCAGACTGCTAGGTTGTAATTTTCCCTTCTATTTTAATAAAGTTATTTGAGTTTTCCTCCATACAATCATGTACTTGTGAATATTGTTATTTTTAAATGCCATTGTATGTTCAATGTATTTCTGATTCTGCATTGCTTATGATATAATAGATCGAGATGCTTTGATGGTGTTTTGTTACTTTGTTTCTACAGGTATTCTCTAAGTGGGACAAGTAGGAGAGGAGTTGCAAGCTCTATCAAGGGGGAGAGAAATCAAGCAAGGAGTCAAGCAGAAGATCTAGGTTGGTCCTTTTCTTCTCTCTTATCTATCATACATAAAGGAAATCACAAATTGCTTTGATTGTTTGTTTTTAAGATAGCTGCCAATCTTAGTGGGACCAATAGATCAAAAAGACACTAGTTTTCCTGGAAACAAAATGGTGTGAATCCACTAGGGAGTGAATAGTTTGTTTGTTTGTTATTGTTGTTTTATTTATAAACTACAGACGGAGCCTGAAGTTAGCTAGATAGCCTTCGAACTACTCTTGGTATGCAATTGCAAAGTAGATGAATGTTGCTTCAGTCAATCTCTGGGTTAGTTTATGAACTGAACATCTGAATTACAAGCATTCTAAACACCCTTGTGGTAGCTCAATAACCTCCCAAGATCATACCCTTGTACTTTGTTTTTTACTGTCCATCATAGCTCATCTTAAATCACTAAACTCAGCTGCAAATTTGAGCAAAAACCCTCCTCAATTTCGCTCCCTAGCCCATCGCACTGTCCATCACTGGAAGCCAGTATGCATTGAACCTCCCATGTGTAGCAGGTGAGATGCATCCCTGTTTCTGTGAAGCACAGGTGTGATGAATGAGTAATCCTATTTCTCTCCTTGAAATTTGGGTTTTTTATCCTTGTTTTCAGCCCTGTTTAATTGTTTTTTGCTGCTTATGAATAGTATATCATTGCTAAAGCCTCCTTGCCTTACATCTACCAACCTCCATTAATTAGGATTAGTAAATGTTTTTATGTATTTGTCCATCATTTATGATCCTTGGTCGAAACGTTACTTGAATCGAACTGTCGTTTTGGTGCAAACGTGTCGTAGCTATCATTTTGTGTCAAAGAAGAGAAGTGTCGTAAAGTATTCCTTCTCTAGATATTCGATTGAACCTTTTGACATGTATTTGATTTGGATTGTTAATATTTGAAGTGTCGAAAACGTTTTTCTATTCGAAATCAAAAAGTGTCATTTAGTCTTCCTTTCATTTTTAAAAGAAATTTTCGAAATGTCGCTTTGAAGAAAATAATTCAAATCTATAATTAGTTTTCCTTATTGGCATTTATCACATTAAGGGAAAAAAAATAAAATACATGTATTTGCATTTTCATTTAGACTATGTGTGGAAAATGATTTAGGAAAAGTGCATTTAGTGTGTGCTCTTTGCTCTCTGTTTGAAAGAATCATAATATTCTTTCCTTAGTAGCTGGGATTTTCATTGCTAAAAAGTAAACAACGACTGTTTATCATTTTAGATTGCATATTTAGGAATTTTACATCTACATCACGTGGTGAACCTTGAAAGACAAGCTTCTAAGCAAGATCAACTCTAAAATAAATTTCAATGAACTTAAAAATGCTTTGGAACCTAACGCAACATATCTAGAGGTCTAGGCTAGAGACGTGTTCTGATGTCGTAAAAATCTAGTAACTATCATTTTCATCGAAGGTTGGGTGATTCCTCCTCTTTGATACGAAAAGTGCTTGCATGGACTTGTGATCCCCGTACCATTGAGTATATATTGGGAGACCACAATAGGCTTATATCCTTTATCCATAGGAAACCGTGTCTGTTGCCCTATCGATCACAATGCACTGAACATAACATTCGGGAAGATTGACTGCCGTACATGAGTCCTTGGTAATTTCTCTTTAATATATCACCAAGGTGTATATTGAAAATTTTCAATTGGTTTGGTAATCCCTCTGTCTAGATTTCCAGAGGAGTCACTTTCGTTCCTTTTCGACTCCTTAAAAGAAAAGGTCCATCTGAGCACTTGTCACTTCAAGCTCATTAAAACTCAAAGGGGAATAGAGTCATCTTAAGCTTTTTATCTACTCTTAAAAATTGTAAAAGTGAAGTTGTGTCAAAGCATCATTAAAATTTATTAAATTTAGAATAACATACCTGTTACTTCGTTGATCTTAGGTTGAGATAATGGAGTCTACCAATCAAGGAATCCCTTTTGAAGGGAATCCTAGTCCTTTCTCCTCTTTGGGAGATATTGGTGCTCTGTATATGGCCACGTTGTCCCTTCTAGGAATCACAATTGGCTTGCCAGTATGGCTATTCTCAATCTTTGTCATTCAAGATATTGTAATTCCTCAGTAATCGAATTAGCAACCAGTTAATACTAGAGTTGACCCTTCACCTTCTTCTTCGTTTGCTTCTCCCTCCCCTTCTTCCTCTTTGATTGGTGAAAATAGCGATGTTAGTAACCAAGTGGTTGAGAAGAAGGAGAAAAGGAAGGAGAAGAAGAAGAAGAAGTCAGTTAAGCAAGGGAGCAACCATGAATCATATGGTGAAAATCCACACACTAAATCTCCCAGATATCCTTGTTTAATTTGTAGAGGAGACCATTTTCATAGAGATTGTCCAGCCATTCCTTGGATCTTAAGAAAATGGCCTCCCCGTTCACACCATCAGGTGTCATCAACCTCTGGCGATCATGTTGACAGCACACCATCAACTAGTGAAAATGAAGTTCCCAGACAGAAAGGAAAGGTCAGAATTCCATGTATATTATGTGAAGGAGACCATCACCTTCCCCGTTGTCCTTTCATGGATGAGGCAAGGAGAACCTTGCATAGTCGTCCTGCTTCACCACAATGACTTCCACCTGGTGTTACCGGGAATAGTGTCCACTCAGAGCTGCTATTCCCACTAAGACTGGTAGCTATCTTAAAAACAAACAAGTAAAGTCTACTTTCACTTTCCTTTATGAAAATAGATAAGAGTGGAACAAAGGAGACCAACCTTAGTCTTGCGCTTGGTTTCCTTGTTTGATTCCTCTCCTTCCTGATAGACCCTTGCCACTTCTTCTTCGTCTACCCAGCTTCAAATAGCACCTGTGGAATCAAAGAAGCATACTACTATCAAAGAAAAGAGATATATATTCATAAATAACACAGGACCAGATATGTGTTAACCTTACAAATGCATATATAATGAAACATACAAGAATATGGATGAAAACTTGAATAACTTTATTAAGATCAAGAAACACAAGAGGGTTACAACCATATGTTCTGACCAAGCATCATCTTCCAGCAAGAAAGCCCTTCTTCACCTCAAGTAAAGCTTAGATCACCCAACACTATGAAGTTACACTAGAAAACCAACATCACTTCTCTACAAGATAAAAGATTCCAGCCTCCGGATCTCTATGATGAGGGATCCATATATAGATGATTGTAGGGAGGTGAGTCATCTCTTGGGTTTTTGATTAATGTCTTCTCTCTAATAGTTCTTGATTCCACTCAGAGAATGATGATCTCTTACTCATCCCTAGTCAAAAATAGAGAGGCAAGTGTTAGAGGGGAAGCTTCTGGAAGATTCCATGATCTTCCACCTCGCAATTTGTCCCTGCCATTTGTCCATTCCCGACCATCGCACCCTACAGAGGGGCCATTCAGTATGCATCGCACCCTTTACACTGGGAAGGTGATATGCATTGCACTCTCTGCACTGGGTTATTCAGTATGGTCCATTTTGACCATTTCCTGAGCAATTTTTTTGTGGAGAACTTATGGGAGATGATGTAATCAGCTGACATTGTCTCTATAGGCAGTGAAGCAACACTTTTTAGGGACTTAGGAACCTCAGTTTTATGTACATTTATGATTGGGGTTGTAGTGCCAAAAATGTCTATAACAGTTGCCCCCTAAAGCATGAGGTCGTTAATCTTTTTGATGTCGGGTGAAATGCTTTACCATGAGGATCCGAAGTTTTTTCGAGCTGGGAGGCGACTTGTAATAAGATACAATACAATATATTATCTTGAAAACATTTTTTTCATGATCTAGCTAAGGCGGGCATTCCCATGCTCAGCTTTATAAATTCATTTTCATGTACATAGGACAAACAATTGTTTGTGTGGCAGAGTGATGATTCGGACTCATCATCCTTTGATTTGGATGATCATCTGTTCGGCAATGATGTACATTCGATGTTTTTATATTCCTGAATATATCACAGTCTGGATGGATGAAACTAGATCCAGGGTATTCAAAACTCGATCAATCTTCACTCGAAGTACAAGTCAATCCATGTGAAAAATGTTCTAGAGTCGAACATGGAAAGACATCACCTGATTACCAGCCAATGATGTAAGTTGTTAAGAGGCGTGAGAGGAATCACCAATAATGACAATGACCCTCAAGGTACTACAGTACAATTCACGTGGTGTGAAAAAGGACTTGGCATCAAACACCACATAAAATCTCTCGGTTGAAGGCCATTAATGTAAACCTTTCGCCGAAAGTGAGAAACTTGCCATTGAGGCATGCAAGCTTCAAAGTACTGAAAGGGGTTGTTCCTAAGTCAACTTCTCGGATAATGAGCTGATGTCGACAAAAATTGACTCGTCGTAGGAGGGCCTTAATGAATCCAACATCTATGACACGGAACGAAGCAAATGATTTTGGAGGTGAAAACGATCTAATGATACAGTGTTTAGGGTGGTGGTCAGGAAAGAATGGAGCGTGAATGTATTGCAGTGGGTGAGACACAGGCGAATTGTCTGAATGACTTCTCTTGAACATATCGGCGACACTGACGATGGATTGGTATCATTAACCCCAAATATGGATGGTGTGATGGACCAATGGTGATGACCAGTGATCGGAACAACCCAACCTAGCTTGGATGCGGAAGGAAAGTGTCATGTTCAAGAGTGACTTGCTACCAATAAAGCTTTTTCAAGTTTTCTTCCCAATTTTCCCCAGTCATTGTTGACCAGTACCTTTTTATTTTTGTCAAGCTTGAGGAGGATGACATATGATTTTCTATAATTCGCCCTGTGGGTAACCTGTCGCTATATTTTAGTGAGCCTAGCGACAATGAAACTCGTTTTCGTCCATTTGGACGAGTTTGTCGCTATTTGATTTTAACGAGTTTAATCACAAAGATAACTCGGTGCTTTTCAATTTTAGAGAGTCTGAAAGGGACAGAAAGGAGACTCCAAAGATTCTTTTTTGTCATATAATCCCTTAAGTCTGAAAAAGCGTAAAATAATACGAAAGGGATGAATTTTCGATAGTTTTAACGAGTCGAACAAGACAAGCGCTCGATCTTTTTGTTTAATAATCCCTCAGGTCTAAAAAGATTAAAATCTAGAGGAGGGATGACACTTCCAATGAATTTAACGAGCCAGAGAGGCCAATCGCTCGACAACATTTTCATATTTTACGAGTCAGTTGAAAAGAGCTTAAAGGAGACTTGTTTTCAAGGAACGAGTGATGATTTCGGGTAGTAGCTGATTCTAGGTAAGGTTTGGAATTTTCTAATCACGGTAGTGTCACAAGGATGGCTAATAGAATCACTCTTTGCAGATGTTCCTCGAAAGGGTAAACAATCATATGGAGGTGAATGATTGGCTAAAAATAGAGTGGAGGTGATGATGAGAACACGACCAAGGCTCAAAAGCTAGCGATAAGGCATTCACAATGGTTATTTACCGGT
>APFE031134703.1:27498-39527 GCA_000404065.3 Pinus taeda
TTTTAACGAGCTTGAACTATGCACTAAAACTGCTCGTGGCGGGTTTATTTTTAAACGAGCTTGAACCCTGCGGTAACACTGCTCACCAGTCATATAATAAGGATGTCCCATTCAAGATGCCATTTTTTATGGGGCTTGCACCTTTTGTAAGCTTTGCCCCAGATCCTTTCTTTATGCAAGCTAGGAAACAACCAGCCTTACGGGTTTAAAGGGTTAGAGGTCCTACAAATTTAAAAAATAAATGGTCACTCTTCACTTGCATGCGGAAAGGTTTGCATGCCCCTAGGTATAGCGAAAAATTCCCAAGTTACCATGAAATTTCTATCCGTGTTGCAGACAAAATGCTTCGTTGGTGATGTCTATCGAAACAGACAAAGGTGAGTGGCGCAGATGCATTCCACCCACATAAATTTAATGAAGGTATCTTATTCCAGCCTAATCCCATTTTCCTATGAGGATGGGTGTGTCAGAATAGTCATATATCCTCTGCGGAAACCTACTCTATACCCAAGGTTTTCCTACCGAAACAGACCAGGGTGCATGCCCCCTGGGTTTCAATCATATCCTCCTGAATCACTCGCACTCATCAGGCAGATGGACTCGAGATCGATGAGACATTCCTTGTGTGAAAGGACCATTTAGCGATGGCATTTGACTATTTGTGATGTGTGAACTAGGGAATGACATTTGGTCTATGACCTTGACCATTCTGCCTTCGTGCGGAAAACACATTACTCTAAAGAGTGAGGAGACGATGGCTCCCATGCAATAAATATAGTTGCGTCCAAGGAGTAGATTATAATCCAAGGGTCCTTGAACTACCATCACGTTCATGTCAACGGTTTTCCTTCTCAAAGTAATGGGCACATTTGGAAGGATCCCTAATGGTCGACTAGTTCCTTTGTCAAAGCCTGTCAGATTTCTCATTTCAGGCAAAAGTGATGGCGAACCAAGCTCTTTCCAAGCAGTTGAGGAAAGGATACTCATAGAAGCCCCTTCATCGATGATGGTACCAGCCATGACCATTCTATAAGCTTGTACAATGATTCGAAATGGTACACTAGCTGGTATATGGGGTCTGCCTAGTAGATTCCAGTCGAAGGAAATGACTAGGTTACTTGGTGGTGGGACCGAGTAGACGGTCGGATATGACTCTGATGAAATTCCTTCCTCCGATAAAGGAACGAGTGTATTGTCCCCAAGTTCATCGGAGTCTGTGTTTACGAAAATAATTTGAACGGTGTTGTTCTCTTTCTCTTCAGTGACGGTATCATTCAAAGATGAACACTCTGAAGGCAAGACCAGGTCAACTGCCGTCTCGACCTTTTAACTTTCCTCTGGTATGGATTTAGAGGGTTCATTTTCAATGATAGATGCTTCGGCTGACCACAATGGCGGGCCAATTAGATTTTCAACCAGTGGTGGACTTGGCAAGACTTTTTTATATCCAGGAGGGAGCTGTAGCGGTGAAGCAGGACGGTCATCCAAAACTATTTTAGCTTCATCAAGGAAGGGACAACGGTGGACGACGTGATTTCCTTCACACAATTTATAAGGAAATCTGGGAGTCCTTTTCTGTCTAGATACTTCACTTTCACTGGTTGATGGTGTGCATTCAACATGATCATCAGAGGTTGACGACACCGGATTGTGCAAACGAGGAGACCAATCCCTTAAGATCCGAGGGATGCAGGGACAATCTCGGTGATAGTGGTCTCCATTGAGAATGACATAAGGATATTTAGGTTTAGACGGTGCGGTGTGAGGATTTTCGCTAGATGATGCTTGGTTGCCCCCTTTCGATTTTGGTTCCTTTTTCTTCTTTTCCTTTTTCTCTTTCTGCTTCTTCTTCTTCTCAGTTATTGATTTTTAAGCTTACCAGCTTATCAAGCAGAGGAAGGAGGAGAGGGAGAATCAATGAAGTAGAAGGTTGGTGGGAAACTCTAGTATCATCTAGTTGCTGACTTGACTGTTCAGGAATTACGGTATTCTGAATGACAGAGGTAGAGAAGAGCCAGACAGGCAAACCAATCGTCAACCCTAGAAGTGACAATGTGGCCATATGGGGTGCACTAACATCTCCCTAAGAGGAGAAGGGACTAGGATTTCCTTGAAGGGGAAATCCTTGGTTGGTAGACTCCATTTTTCTCAAACCTAAAGACCAATAAGGGAATTTGTGATGTTATTCCGATTAAAATAAATTTTAGACGCTTTGACACGATTTGTTTTTTCAATTTTAAAGAGTCGAGAAAAAACAAAAGATGACTCTAGTCGCCTTCGATTTTTAATGAGCTTGAAGTAACAAATGCTCAGAAGACCTTTTCCTTTAAGGAGTCTGAAAAGGAGAAAAATAGACTTCTCTGGAAATCTAGGCAGAGGGGATTACCAAACCAATCGCAAAACTGCAGAATACTTTTTACGGTACGGTAGTCAATCTTCCTGAATGCTATGTTCAATGTATTGCGATCGATAGGGTGGCAAACATAGCTTCCTAAGGATAAAGGATGCAGCCTATTGTGGTATCCAAATATATACTCGACGGTACGTGGGAGCACAAGTTTGTATTGGCACTTGCCATCTCAGAGTGGAGGAATCACCAAACGAACAATGAAAACAACAGTTACCATTTTTACGACGCCAAATTACGTCTCTAGCCTAGACCTCTAGATGTTGTGCATTAGGTTCCAAAGTGTTGTTAGGTTCATTAAATTTATTTTAAGTTGATCTTGCTTAAACATTTTCCTTTCAAGTTCACTGCGTGATGTGTATACAATTCCTAAAATGCAGTCTAAGATGATAAACAAACGTTTAATCTTCTTTTGGCAATGAAAATCCTTGCTACTAAAGAAAGAAAGTTAAGAGTCTTTAAACAAAGAGCACAGAGCGCACACTAAATGCACCATCCTAAATCAAACCAAGCAGTATAAATTCAAATGCACATGCATGTATTTTTTCAGCCTTATTAATGTATGAATGATGATAAGAAAGCTATGTGCAAATCTAAATTATTTTCAAACCGACAATACTCAACAAATTTCTTTTCAAAATTAAGTGAAGGTAAGAGAGACACTTTGTGATTTCGAAATGAAAATTGCTTTTCGACACTTTAAAAACTATTAATTCAAATCATATACAAGAGTAACTATATAATTGACTATCAAGAACAATGGGATTGTCTTCTGTAACTGAAAACAACAGCTACGACACTTTCATGTTTTAGACAGTTCGACTGTGCTACTTCTTTGCAAAAGAGAACTGAAAATGGCGCACAATACATAAAAACACTTACAGTTCTTTGCACAATAGAGGCGGAATGATGTAAGAGAAGGGGGTTTTCACAGAGATACACTGACCACAGATAGAAAAACTCCTGAATAGGACTGAAAATAGTGAGGAAAAAGCCAAAGTCTGAAGGTAAAGTTAACCTTCCCTGACCATCGCACTTGTCACACAGTGAATTTAGTATGCAACGCACCTACTGCACTCGAGAAGTGTGATGCATACATATTGCCTTGAAGGCAGGGTGTGATGGTACCAGTGTGAGAATTTAAACAAGTTTTCACTCACAATTTGCAATTTAGTTCAGGGATTTAGGCTGAGTAAGTGATGTTCAGTATATGTGAATCATAGGGGTTGATCTAAGGAGGTTACTAGAGCCACCACTTAGGGCAATTAGAATGTTTGCAGATTGATTGTTTAATTCATAAACAAAACCCAGAGATAGACTGAAGCAGCATTGATCTACTTTGCATTTGTATAACAAATGTAGTTTGAAGGCTATCTGGCTTAGCTTGAGGCTTCGTCTGTAAGTTTATAAAAGAAAGAAAGATAGGCTAACAAATAATCTAGTCGCTCCCCAGTGGAGTCGTCATTTTGTTACTGGGAATAGTGTCCACTCGGAGCTGCTATTCCCACTAAGACTGGTAGCTATCTTAGAAACAAACAAGTAAAGTCTACTTTCGCTTTCCTTTATGAAAATAGATAAGAGTGGAACAAAGGAGACCAACCTTAGTCTTGCGCTTGGTTTCCTTGTTTGATTCCTCTCCTTCCTGATAGACCTTTGCTGCTTCTTCTTCGTCTGCCCAGCTTCAAAGAGCACCTGTGGAATCAAAGCAACATACTATTATCGAAGAAAAGAGATCTATATTCATAAATAACACAGGACCAAATATGTGTTAACCATACAAATGCATATATAATGAAACATACAAGAATATGGAGGAAAACTTGAATAGCTTTATTATGATCAAGAGTAGCAAGAGGATTACAACCATATGTTCTGACCCAGCATCATCCTCCAACAAGAAATCCCTTTTTCACCTCAATTAAAGCTTAGATCACCCAACACTATGAAGTTACACCAAAAAATCAACAGCACTTCTCTACAAGATACAAGATTCCAGCCTCCGGATCTCTGTGACGAGGGATCCATATATAGATGATTGTAGGGAGGTGAGTCATCTCTTGGGTTTCTGATTAGTGTATTCTCTCTAATAGTTCTTGATTCCACTTGGAGAATGATGATCTCTTACTTATCCCTGGTAAAAAACAGAGAGGCAAGTGTTAGAGGGGAAGCTTCTGGAAGATTCCATGATCTTCCACCTCGCAATTTGTCCCTACCATTTGTCCATTCCCGACCATCACACCCTATAGAGGGGCCATTCAGTATGCATCGCACCCTTTATACTGGGAATGTGATATGCATCACACCCTCTACACTGGGTATTCAGTATGGTCTATTTTTGACCATTTTTGAGTAGTTTTTTGTGGAGAACTTCTGGGAGATGATGTAATCAGCTGACCTTGTTCCTTTAGGCAGTGAAGCAACACTTTTAGGGACTTAGGAGCCCTCAGTTTATGGACATTTATGATTGGGGTTGTAGTGCCCAAAAATGCCTATAACACCTAGATACAAGAAACTCTCACCAATTCCTTCACTAGTTGAAAATCCAACTAACATAACTCATCCATCAGTCGAAACACCTATCGTCAAAAGTGAATATTCTGAGTCCATACCGGATCAAAGTCAATAATTCGAGATGGTAGTCTACCTAGTTATACCTTCAGAAGATCCACCTTCAAATGATATTATTCCCAAAGAGGATGAGAGCAATACTATTCAAATTCTTTTTTTCACTTTAGAGTCCGATGAACTTGGGGGCAGTCCGCTAGTTCCTTCACAACAGGAAGAGAGCCCCACAGTTATCGCTACTGAAGGGGTTCATTCAACCATTTATTTGGTACCCCCTCCAAGCAGTCTAGTCGCTTCCTTCGATTGGAATCAATTAACAAGTTCCCGCCTTCCTTCTAATGTACCATTTCGGATCATAGTACAAGTTTACAAAATGATCATGTCTGGCACTGTCATAGATGAAGGGGCTTCAGTGAGTATCGTTTGCTCAACTGCTTGGAAAGCACTTGGTTCACCATTGCTTAGTGACACAAAATTTGTCAAGCTTTAACAAAGGAACTGGTCAACTGTTAGGGATCCTTCCGAAGTTGCCGATAACTTTGAAAAGGAAAACGGTTCACTTGAACATGATGGTATTCCAAGGACCGTTAGATTACAAAATATACTCCTTGGATGTGACTATATTTATAGAATGGAAGCTATTGTTTCCACACTCCTTCGAGTGATGTGTTTCCTGCATGAAGGCAAAATTGTCCAGCTTAAGGAAAAATCGTTTCCACACTCTTTCATTTCTCAGTTCAAACATAGCTCCAAGTCAAACATCATCCCTAAATGGTCTCTTTGCATCAAGAATGTCTCTTCAACCTTCATTCCATCCACTTGATTGCAGCAAGTAGTCCGGTGAATGTAACGAAGCTTAGGGGGCATGCACCCTGGTCTACCTCGATAGACGAACCCAACTAAAAGGATACGTTTCCCTGTAGGTCATGTGATTGCTCCGAAACACCATTCATTTTTTTTGTGTTGTGGATGAAACCAAGGAAGTATTTTGTCTACTCTACAGAGGAAACCATCCTACCATATGATTTTCTCTGTAAGTTAAATGATTGGTCCGACACACCATTCACCTTTGTCTGCGTTGCAGATGAAGCCAAGGAAGTGTTTTGTCTACTCTACAGACAAAACAATCCTGCTTAACCACAGTGATTTCCATATAGTTACCTGGAGACTCTCCTTTTCTCGATACCTGGGGGAATGCAAACCTTTTATGCAAGCGAAAAAATGACCAATTTCATTTTTTAGCTTTTTAGCGTTTTTAGCTTTTTATATTTTTTAGTTTCAACTTCATAGGTTAGGTGATTGGTCTAATCCACCTTTCACTTTTGTCCACAACATGTGGACAAAGAAATGGAAGTGTTTTATCTAGACGGAAGACAAAACCATCCTACCTAACCTCAGTAGTTCCTTAGCTTTTTAGTGTTTTTAGCTTTGTAGTTTGGTCATTTCTAGCCTACATAAAAAGGCAATGAGCATATGTTATCCTAGAGTTCAAGCTCACTAAAAATGAACCTACCAATGAAGGACATCTTTTGACCACTGATGAGCAATTTTTCCACAAGATTTAAGCTTGTTAAAAAATAAACCTACTGCTGAGCATATGTCAACGCAAGGTTCATGCTCATTAAAAAATAAACCCACCTTCAGTAAATGACCTCTGTGATTTCCATTTTATCTGCCTTTTGAACCTTGGTTCTGTTCCTACCATCACCTCCATTCTTTTGGCTGATCATACACTTCCACTTGATTGTTTACCTTCATGGAGTTCAAGCTCACTAAAAATGAACCTACCAGTGAAGGACATCTTTTGACTACTGATGAGCAATTTTTTCCGCAAGATTCAAGCTTGTTAAAAAATAAACTTGTTGTTGAGCATATGTTAACGCAAGGTTCAAGCTCATTGAAAAATAAACCTGCCTTCAGTAAATGACCTCTTTGATTGCCATTCTATCTACCTTTTGAACCTTGGTTGTGTTCCTACCATCACCTCCATTCTTTTGGCTAATCATACACTTCCACCTGATTGTTTACCTTTTTGAGGAACAACTATGATAAGTGGTTCTATTAGCCACCCTCTTCACACTACCATGTTTTGAGAAGTTCCAAGCTTACCTTGAACCAATTGCTACCTGAAAACACCACTCATTCCTCAAAAAACAAGTCTCTTTTAAACTCTTTTTAGACTCGTTAAATATGAAAAGATTGTCGAGCTATTGGCCTTTCTAGCTTGTTAAAGTAAAGGGAAGCACCATCCCTGCTGTACATTTTAATATTTTTGGACCTAAGGGATTATCCCACAAAAATATCAAGTTCTTGTCCTTTTCAGCTCGCTAAAGAGATCGAAAAGTCATCCCTTTCGTATTATTTTATACTTTTTCGGACTTAAGGGATTATGCTATGAAAAAGGACTGTTGGAGTTTCCTTTTTGTCCCTTTTTAGACTCTCTAAACATGAAAAGGACTAAGTTATCCTTGTCATTGAACTCATTAAACTATGGCGACAAACTTTTCCACCCAGACAAGAATGAGTTTCACTATTGCTAGGCTCGCTAAAACATAGCGACAAGTTTTCCCGAAGGGAAAATTATAGAACAAGGATATGTTATCCTCCTCAAGCTTGACAAAAATAAAGAGGTACTGGTCTAAAATGACTGAGGAAAAAGGGTAGAAAACTTGAAGAACTTTATTGGTAGTATGTCGCTCTTGAACATGACACTTTCACTCCATCACCTTGATTGAGTCGGGTTAGGTTATTCCATTCACCGGTCATTTCACCATTGGTCCTCCATACCATCCATGTTTGGGGTTAACGCTACCAATCCATCTCAGTGTCGTCAATATGTCCAAGAGAAGTCTTTCAAAAAATTCTCCATCCAGCTAATGCCTCATCCACTGCAATACCTTCACCCTCCATTTTTCATGACCGCCATTCCTGAACCTTCTATCATCAGATCATTTTCACATCTAGAAAATAATTTGCTATGTTTCGTGTAGTAGATGTGGGATACATTAAGGCCATCCTATGATGGGTCACTTCTTGTCGACATCAGCTCATTATCCAAGAAGTTGACTTAGAAACAATCCCTTCAGTACTTTGGAGCTTGCATGCCACAATGGCAAGTTTCTCGCTTCCGGCGACAGGTTTACAGCAATGGCCTTCGACCGAAAGATTTTATGTGGTGTTTGACATCAGATCATATATTCACACCACGTGAATTGTACTGTAGTACCTTGAGGATCATTATCATTATCAGTGATTCCTCTCATGCTTGTTAATAGCTTACATTATTGGTTAGTAATCAGGCCATGTCCTTCCATGTTCAACTTCAAAGCATCTTTTCACATGGATCGACTTGTACATTGGGTGAAGATTGAATGAGTTTCAAGACCCCGGATCTAGTTTCATCCATCCAGCCTGCAATAATTCAGAAATATAAAGACATCAAATGTACACAAAAGCTACAAAGATGATCATCCAAGCTAAGAAATGATGACTCTATATATAAAGAATCACCAGTCTGCAACTGTAGGTGGTTATCTGTCCTATGTACATGAAAATGAATTTATAAAGCTGAGCATGGGAATATCCACCTTAGCTAGATCATGAAAATAATATGATGACAATGTATTTTATTGTATCTTATATAGGTCACCTTCTAGTTCAAATACCTTGGATCCTCATGATAAAGCATTTCACCCAACATCAAAATATTTATGACTTCATGCTTTAGGGGGCAACTTTTATAGACATATTTGGGCATTGCAACCCCAATCTTGTATGTCGATAAACCAAGGGATTTTTAACACCTAAAAGTGTTGTTTCATACCATAAAGGATCATAGTCAACTGATTACATCATTCCCCAGAAGTTCCACCTAAAAAACCACTCAGAGCTGGCCAAAACTGGACCATACTGACTGCTCCACTGTCAGGGTGTGATGCATATTGAATCCTACACTAGCCAGGTGTGATGCATACTGAAGGGGCTTTCTGTGGGGTTGCGATGAGAGAGAATGGACAAATGTCTAAGATAGTTTGCTAAGTGGATGCTCATGGAATCTTCTAGAAACTTCTCCTACAATACTTGCCTCTCTGAATTTTCCCAGGGATGAGTAAGAGATCCAAGAAATCTCCAAGTGGGAATAAGAACTACAAGTGGAATGAAACCAATAAAAAACCTAGAGATGACTCACACCTTTGCAAACATCTATAAATGGATCCCTCATCTGAGAGATCTAGGGGCTGGGGATTTTGTAATTGTCTTTGAGAAGAAGCATTGTATTGTTGGGTGATCTTGCTTTTCATGAGGTGAAGAGGGATTTGATGCTGGATCAGACAGCTAGGTTGTAATTCTCCCTTCTATTTTAATAAATTTCTTTGAGTTTTCCTCCATGCAATTGTGTACTTGTGAATCTTGTTATTTGTAAATGCCATTGCATGTTTAATGTATTTCTGATTTTGCATTGTTTATGATATAATAGATCGAGATGCTTTGATGGTGTTCTGTTACTTTGTTTCTACAGATATTCTCTAAGCGGGACAAGTAGGAGAGGAGTTGCAAGCTCTATCAAGGGGGAGAGAAATCAAGCAAGGAGTCAAGCAAAAGATCCAGGTTGGTCCTTTGCTTCTCTCTTATCTATCATACATAGGGGAAATCACAAATTACTTTGATTGTTTGTTTCTAAGATAGCTGCCAATCTTAGTGGGACTAGCAAATTGAAAAGACACTAGTTTTCCTAGAAACACAAGTGCGATCAAACTGTCAGTGTTCATAGGAATAGGAAATGAAGATCCGAACCAATTCTGGTTTGTGGTAAGATCAGTATGGGAAGCACAGGGCGTCGTGGATGATAATATTAAGAAGGCTACGCTGGTGAGTGTGCTGTAGGATCGCACATTAACGTGGTATATCAAGCATTCTAATGACCACCTGAATGCAGGAATTGCAGAGATCCAGACCACGTTGAACAGGGAATTTAGCAGGCCAAAATCAGAGACACAATCAATCATCAGGTTTAAGGAGATCACAATGCTCCCGAGCGAGACCCCTTAGGATCTGGATCAAAGGCTGAAAAGTATGATCCTTGAAGCCAATGTGACATTAACAAATGCACAACATCATGCATGGTTTGTGGCCTCACTTACGCGACACTTAAGGATGGCGTTGTCACATTAGAAACTTTCCACCCAGGCCGAAGCATTAGAGAAGAAAATGAGATTGCATGAGACCCCTATTGTCTAGTTAATTTAACGTCTTAAATTGCTCTACATAAATTATCAATCTGGGTATCGTAAACTGATGAAGTGTGGTGCACTATATGTGCTTAGTTAACCTTTCTCTTACTTCGTTGTTTTATAGTTTATGTTGTTTTTTGGGGTTTTGTTCTTGTTGGTTTTCTAATGATTACGAGACCTAGTATCCTTGCTGCTTCAGCAAAAGGACAAGATGATTCTATCATTTCATTAGTTCAATCAAGATAAAAAGTAATAACCAAACAATGAGCTAGAGACTATGAGACCCAGTATCCTTGCTACTTCAACAAAAGGACAACATGATTCTATCATGTCATTAGTCATTAAAAGGCTATGTGCATCACTAATCTACAATCAACTTGAAAGCAATTTATGTACAGCTAATATACATAAGAATAACAAAATTAAATGCAAAATTAAATGACAACTATACAAGGCAGGGGCCCTATGCCACCTATGAAATCAAAGAAAAATTGAACACACTTGCATGAATTAAAATTGCATGAATGAAAAATCTAATCTATCAAACTTAAAAGTAATCAAATCAAAACAAAGCAATATTTACAAAATGAAATCTACTCTACCTTACATTCTAATGTGCTCCATGACATCTACTTCACATCTCCTTCCATGTTGAGAACATCAAAGCTTTATTCAAATTCTTCAAAAGTACAAAGTAAAAAAAAGTTCTCCAAAGCTTTCAAAAGCCATCAAGGAAGAACTACAATCTTAAGAACTAGGGACTAAAAGACTAACAAATGAAGGAGAGAGATCTCCTATTTATACAAAAATATGAGAGCCATCTCATTAATGATAATCCATGAATCTCTCCCTCTACCTCTAGAGTCCTAATCAAAATAGGAACTGATAAGACACATGTCTTTTTAGAGTTACAATACAATTAGGAGATGTGACACATATCCTCATGACCCCATGATTCTTTCCACCCAAATTCAAATTTGGCCTTAGAGTGCCACATAAGGGTCTTTTCTTCTTTTTTTTTTTGTTTATTTTCTCTTTTTATGTTTTTGAAGGCTCCTTTCACCGTACACATGTCAACAATCTCAACCCATTTGGTATACGGTATTAAGCTTAGCACATTAATCCTAATTTCATTAACCACAAATTCACTTAAAAAAGGACTTAGAATTAATTAAACTATTAGATAAAATAAATGTGGCCAGATGATAATGATAGTGGATTGAAGTGGTGACATTAGTTAGTGGGAATGAGGGATATAATGGAATAATAGTGACAAGTTAATGGAAAATGAATGACATTTTCAAATCAACATTACCCAGTCCCACTGAAGCTATTGCATGTCCTTCATGCAATATATATTACATAACTCTTTTGATCCTTGAGCTTTGGCTTAACTTTGCATGATATCATCTGAAAACTTTATATTTCTGCAAAGTGTTTTACTTGAGTTGCAACATGGTTGGTTCTTGTGTTACAACCATTTTTTTTTTGTTGCCTCCTATTCTGATCTTTGAACTTTGCATAATGAGATTTTGATTATTGTTGCAAAGTATATCTTTATTGGATTGCATGATGGTTGGTTCTTGTGTGACAACCATGCTTTTGTTTGTATCCAATTTATCCTTTAAGCACTTTTTTTTTTTTGAAACGCCATTGTATGCTCATAATAACAATGTAATAGTTAGTATCTGTTGGAAGTATGTGAGATCTTGAATATGATATGGACATGGCAAGATATGAAAATGAATGTATTCCCCCCCCAACTGATGGTATTGGCAATTTTATGAAATGAGGAAGAGAAATGTTTTTCCAACAATTATCATTCT
>APFE031134712.1:5078-54662 GCA_000404065.3 Pinus taeda
ATATGTATTGTAACCATTGAAAGGAATTATTATAAAAATCAAGCTGGTAGTCTCGATTTTGAGATCCAGTGGAAAATCTCTGTGTATATGTGTTTTATGTGTTATGCTCTCGCATTTTTATTTTTCCTGTGATTTAGAATTCGTATGCAGGTAATTTCTGTACGGGGTTAAAACCTACACTTGAGTTACGAGAACTGGAGGATTGTCCTTCTGTCTTGATGGAATAGGTGGACTAACCCCAAGCTCATTTGAATCTAAGGAAACAAAAAGAACTTGTGCGGTATCATTTTCACTCTCTTCGAGAAAGGTACGATTTATTGAAGGTGAAATCGAGTCAATTGTTACCTTGACTTGTTGATTTGGATTGGGTATAGACTCACAAGATTCATTTTCAGAGAGAGTGGTTTCGACCGACAGTTGATTTTGGTCATTTGGTTCATCAAGTAGTGAAGGATTTATGGAGAGTTTCTTGTAACCAAATGGAAGTCACTATGGTGAAGCAGGATGGTTATCCAACACTCTTTTGGCTTCATCCAAACAGGGACAAAGGTGAAAGGGGTGAATCCCTTGACATAACCTACAGGGAAACTTGACCTTTCCCTTCTATCCATGAACTTTACTATCACTGGTTGATGGTGTGTTACCAACATGATCTCCAGAGGTTGATGACATAGGATGGGGTGAACGGGAAGACCATTCTTCTAAGATCTGAGGAATGTATGGACAATTTTGATGAAGATGGTCTCCCTCACAAATTATGCATGGATATTTGACTTTGTGAGGCTTAACGGATGGATTTTCATCAGATGTTGCATTCAAAGAAATGATTGCTTGGTTTCCCCTTTGCTAAACTGGCTTCTACTTCTTCTTCTTCCCTTTCTTCTTCTTCTTAGCCACCTGGTTACTAGTACCAATACTTTCAGCAAGTGAAGAGGAAGAGGGGGAGGGAGAAAGAAATGAGGAAGAAGGCAAAGGGTTAAATTTATGATAAAATGGAGGTTGATTTTGTCCAGTTGGAGGTGTACTCGATTGCGGAGAAATCACGACATTTTGAACCAAGGAGGTTGAAAACAACCATACTGGCAAGCCAATGGTCAATCCCAGAAGGGACAATGTAGCCATATGAGGAACACCAATATTTCCGAAAGAAGGAAAAGGACTAGGATTCCCATCAAAAACAATTCCTTGATCAATGGAATCTAGATTTGTTGTCATATGTTTCAACCTAAGATCAACTAAGGAATAGGGATGTTATTCGCGGCCAATTAATTTTAACAACAATTGGATGCAACTTCACCTTTTTAGTTTTAAAGAGTCGAGAAAAAGCAGAATATGGCTCTAGTCTCCTTCGATTTTTAATGAGCCTAAAAGGATAAGTGCTCAGATGGACCTTTTCTTTCAGAGAGTTGAAAAGGAACAAAAGTGACTACTCTGGAAAATCTAGACAAAGGGATTACCAAACCAATCACAAAACTGCAAAATACACCTTGGCGATAAATTAAAAAGAAATTACCAAGGACTTATGTATGGCTGTCAATCTTCCCGAATGTTGTGTTCATCACATTACGATTAATAAGGTGGCAGTCTCGATTTCCTATGGATAAAGGATTTAAGCCTATTATGGTCTCCCAATATATATGTGATGGTACGGGGAGCACAAGTCCATGCTAGCACTTGTTGTATCAAGGAGGAGGAATCACCCAACCTTCAATGAAAATGATAGCCACTAGTTTTAATGACGCCGGAACACGTCTTTAGCCTAGACCTCTAGATATGTTGCGTTAAGTTCCAAAGCATTGTTAGGTTCATTGAAATTCATTTTAAAGTTGATATTGTTTAGAGTTTGCCTTTAAATGGTTCACCATGCAATGATGATCTGAAATTCCTAATATTCAATCTACAATGATAAACAATCTTTGTTTATTTGAGCAATGAAAATCCTAGCTAATAGGGAAAGAAGATAACAGTGCTTTTAAGAAAAGACCAAAGAGCACACACTAGTGCATTTCCCTAAATAATCTTTTCGCACACAAATCAAAAAATGCTAAATGCAGTTGCATGTATTTTTTTTTTCTTTCCTTAATGTGAAATATGCAAAAAGGAAAACTAAAGCAGCAAAGATCTGAATATTTCGCTCAAAATGACATTTTCGACAATTTCTTCTTCAAAAAGAGAAAGGAAGACCCAAAAAAACACTTTCAATTTTGAATAAAAGTGCTTTCAGCACTTTGAATGTAAATAAATCAAATCAAATGCACCAATAAAATTTTAATTGATTATAAAGGGAGGAAGAATTTAAGACACTTCTCTTTTCGACAAAAAACAACAATTATGACACTTTTTGTATCAAAGCAACAAATCGAATAAAACAACTTTTTGAAAAAGGATTGTAAATGAGGAACAAATACACAAAAAAATTCACTAATCCTAATGTAATTGAGGCTGGTCTAAGTGATGCAAGTAAGCTTCAGTGAAGAGGTACAGTTGATATGCATAAAAAACAACCAAACAAAACTGAAAACAAATAAAAAACCCTCAATTTCTAGATAAAAAAGAGTTCAATCAATCATCACACCTAGGCTTCACAAAAATTGATATTCATCGCACTTTATACACTCGGGATGTGCTATGCATACTAAGTCACAGTGGAAGATAGTGTGATGGTCCAGGGAGCATAACTGAAATGGTTTTTGGCTCACATGTGGAGTTGTTTTCAATGAATTAAGTTGGGTTTTGATGAACAATGATAAACAAAGTATGATGGAAAGTCTTGAGAGGTTACTGAGATACTAAAAGGGCATCTAGATGTGCTTGTAAGTCAAATTTTTAATTCATAAACTAAACTAGAGATTGACTGAAGCAGGATTCATCTACTATGCAATTGCAGAGCAAGAGCAGTTCGAAAGCTACCTCGCTGAATTCAGACTCTGTCTATAGTTTATCAAATTGAACATAAAAAAAAACAATAAAAACAAACAAACATCTATTCATTCCCCAGCGGAGTCACCAATTGTTTCTGGGAAAACTAGTATTCTTAAAGAATGCTAGCCCTCTAGGTTTGGCAGCTACCCTAGAAACAACAGTTTAAAGCAATTCAATGATTTTCCTAAGTGTAATAGATAAGAGAAAGATAATGGAACCAACTTGGAACTTCTGCTTAATCCCTTGCTTGATCTCTCTCCCCTTTGGCAGATCCTTTAACTCCTCCCCATACATAACACGCTTGGATAGTACCTGCACAAATACATCAACAAAGAACCACCAAAGCATCATGATCTATTACAACATAAACATTAAAGAATCATATATATAATGAACAAATGATAACATTCACAAATGATAACATTCACAATTGCATAATCATATGGGAGAAAAATTGAAGAGCTTTATTAACAGAAAGGAGAATTACAACCCAGTTGTCTGATCAAGCACCATCCTCGCAACTTCAATCCTTCTTCACCTCACGAAATAGCAAGACCACACCAACAAGAATACAATGCCCTCTCCTCATTGACAAACTATCAACACTTCCTTGCAATTGACAATATTCCAGCCTCTTGATCTATTGAATTGCAGATCCATTTATAGATGTTTGCAAGGGTGTGAGTCATCCATGGGGTTTGATTACTACCATTCGACTTGTTATAATTAGTTCCACAAGAGAGGGGATTGGAGATGGTTTCCTAGTTCCCTTGTTCATCCTTGGGTGAATTCAGAGAGGCAAGTGGCACAGGAGAAGTTTCTAGAAGATTCCATGAGCAACCAACTAACAAATTGTCCCAGAAATTTTTCCATCCTCACCCATCACACCTCATAGAAGTCCTAAATAGTATGTATTGCACCCTGGCAGTGTACCATTCAGTATGCATCACACTTTTCCAGTGGAGTAGTCATTATGGTTCAATTTAGGCAATTTCTGGATGGTTTCTTAGATGGAACTTTTGGGGAATGATGTGTTCAGATGACTATGTTCCTTTAGGGTATGAAATAACTCTTTTAGGGGTTGATGAGCCCTAACACATCGACATATGAGTTTGGGGTTGATGTGCCCAAATATGTCTATAACAAATAGTTGGATGTAATAGTCATATAGTAGATGAAGAGTCATGAGGGTGGATAAACTATTAGAAAGGGGAATATCAAGGGTCACCCTACCCTTTGCTATGAATAGAACCTCATAACTCATTGTAGAGGCTTTTTGGTTAGCCAAGATTCGAATAAGACTATCTTACAGAGATCTTGGACAATATTGTAATGCACCTTGGCTTCTCCACTACACGAAGCTAGTACATCTCTTCGAAGGAGCAGGTATATGTGGTTGTAGCATTCCACTATTGGGGCTAGTGGGTGTACATGGATGTATTCTATGACTGGAACTTACACTTCTTTATATAATAAGATCCAACAAGTTTCATGCATATGTTGTATTGTATTCTAGCTGTCTTGTTTACTGTAAATGGCATATGTATTTTCTTTCTTACACACGCATGTATGGATTGTTCTGTATGAACATGTATGAATCTTTCTAAAATGTGTTGATTGGTTTAAACATCACTTTGGATTGCCAGCTGACTTTCTTTCCAGCTTGTGAGGCATATTTGCTTATGTGTTCCCTTCACATCCAAGTACTCTTACAGGTTGCCAAGGGGTGCACTCATCTCAACCCACATGTGTTAGAACCTCTCATGCACCTTCCTTGACTCATTGGAGCGATCACACCCTTTCTACTAACATGATTATCTTACTTTCCTTTGTGAGAAATCATGGTCAAGGCATTGTTATACGACCCACTGCTGGGGCTCCTACCCCAAACAATCTGATGTCTAATTGGGACTTCTTACCAGGGAGCTCCCCTTACATGTCGGCATGTCCAACACCATCAACATTTTGGCGCTAGAAGGAGGGCCATATGACAAGATGAGTCCTCATATCTGTTTTGAATCTCTTCACATCTATCATGACTCACTACTAAGCTGCTCTTCTAGACTGTATGTCTTATGGAAACGATTTCATCATCTCGAAAAAGCTCTCAGATAACTTGTCTCATAAAACATTTGATGGTGGAGGCTACATAGCCTTGGTAAGGCACATGGTCAACGTTGTATGCTCATGTGGAGGACATGGATTCTTTTAAGAATACATGAGTTGTGTGTTGTTCATCTACACGCTTCAAGGGCACCCAATGCACTGGTATGCCATGTTGCTCGAAAAATCTATTCATTCTCTTGCTCATCTGGTTGTAGAGATGGACCATGATTTCAATCACTTTAACTAGAAATCACTTGATCAAGAAATTCTAAAATTATGAAAAGCACCCGATCAATTCATTGATCCATGTTACATATGCTTTTGTAATATCGCATACCGATTCCTTGAAGATGAAATTGATTGGGAATTTCTTTATGGAATATTTGAGTACATTCTGCACATATCTAAAGCCTACTCATACTTCGGTGGTGGAACGACGTAATCATGAGTAGGAATAGTCACTGTCACAATTGACGGTCCACCTTCACGTCATCAAAGAGCTCCACCACTGTGGAGTGATGTGGGAGATCATGCAAACACCCCTGTTGAACTGTCACATCCTCCCACCCCACCTGCTTTTGAGATTTTCCCAGATTTGGTTTGCAAGCCTGTTGGTTGTCACGTGGACTCGTTCCCTCAACCTCTGTCCTCATGTTTTGTTGATCCTTCGGATCATACTGTCTTGTGTTCTCCCATTTCAGACTCCTCACCTATTGTGAATGAGGATGAAGTTGTTGACGGAGTTGGTGTTATGCAACCAACCTACACCATCATTCATGATGTGTGTGTGTGGGAATATAAAGAAGTGCCCACTGTGAAGGATGAATCCCTTTCGTCTACACCTCATCCTCTTTATCCTGACATCCCTTGTGATTCTGTCACTACTCATTTCTCCTGTGAAAACTCATTTCCCAATGCTTCTACTTTCGATCATTCACACAACACCTCGGATGTCAGTGTATCATTACAGTGTGGAGAGGACACATCTTCCTTAAAAAATCCATTCAATCCATCATTTATCTTTCTTGAAAACATAGAGGGTGAACATCTTTACTTCTCATCTACCCCTCTGCTCGATTCATCAAATCATGAGGATGCCAACAAACATCCTAAACTTTTTGATCTTGGTTGTCATGATCTATTCACTTCCTCATCCGATCACAATGTTGATTCAGCCATTGTTAATCTATGAAAGACACTGGTCTATGATGATCTATCTGTCAATGAAGTCGAAACCCCCCAAACTGTTGAGGCACTTCAGCCCAAGTTGATGGTTATGTCAGGCCCTGACTGTCTGAGGTTAGTTTCACTTCCGGTCAGGAAATTGTTGAAACACTCAATGCTCCTCATCACTCTCTACTTTGCATAGAATATCAACCAAACATCAAGATTTCACTTGCTCCACTCGAACTACACGATCCCGCCACTCATGAATTGGAGGAATCTTACAAAACAAGCACACATGCACAACAAAAATGGTCTACCTTTCTAACGTTTGCTTGCATGTCATAGTCAAGAGAATGAATACACTCAACATCTCCACGTAGTGTAGCACAACATCATGGTAGCACCATAGAATGAATGTCATGCACTTTCACTCATCTTTGTTCTATGGTCACTTGTAAGCCCAGAGTGTGTTTGTCTTCACTATTACATCTTTCTTGTTTTCTGGTTCGTACAACTGTCTTGTTTGTGAACCATGCCTTCACCAACATGGGTCAACCAATGTACCAATGGCTGCATTGGAAGTATCACTTCACATGAGATGACCCATGCACTGTTAGCTTAGGAGTAGGACTAGTGTTTTCTTTTCAATTGTTTGCTTGCATGCTTGTTTTCATACTTTCTTTGTTTTTTTGTTTGTCTACTTGCTTGTTTTCTTACTTGATTTTCTTTCAATTTTTCTTCTTATTTTGCTTTGCTTTGTTGTTTGCTAGTTCGCTTGCTTCATTTGGTAGGATAGTTTCACATGAAACCATGTATGACTCTCAAAGTAAGTTGGGTAAAGTACACGAGGCCTTGTGTTGCTATCACTACTTGGTTATTTGTCATCCCACCAATGTATGAAGAACTTGTTACTTATAGTCCATGATATGTCGAAGGAAAATACATATTGTTTGAAGTGAACCATGGTGAAAACACAACGCTTGCATGGTAACTAGTGTCACCTACTCTAGTTGGTTGCTTTTGGGTTAAACCTTGTCAACTCAGTCAGGTAGAGTAAGGTGAGGGGGAAAACCTTAATAGGCACATCAAAGGTATAATAAACTGCTTCTTTACTGGAACAACCTCTTCTACTCTTAATAAGTTGGGATCCCTCTTCCACGTCTAAAATAAATAAGAGCCATGCACAATTACAAAAGTAAAAATAATAAAAAAAAATTGAAAAAATGAAAACAGAATAAGGCGAAAGAAGAGAAAGGATTCCTGCGCAGAGAGGTGATGCAAGTAAATTTGTTGGTGCACTGACCAACCTTGTTGGCAGCGGATCCATGCTTGTGTTCCTATGTGACTCCACCGTGGTACTGTCCAGGCCTGCTGAAAGTGGAGCAATACCAGAGATGAAACTAAGACTCTAACGACTATATTGCTTGTGCACCAATATACCCCTCAATCCAAATTGAAACAACTGTGTTGCCTTGGCTTAGAATGTGTGTGAATTGGCCATGATATTGGGAAATGCTACATATTACAATCAAGCTAGTGTGAAAATGGGACAAGCTGAGCACTTCCGAAGGTGTTAGACGTGCTTTTCATGAATAACGTCCATTTAGAGAGCTGGAGTTCTACAAGTGTTTCACCAAGTGTTGTAGCGGCTACAACCACTCTCCAAAATTTTTCCTTAGCTTTGTTTTGGAGCCTCCCTTCCAACCTTCATAGCAACTTGCCTTGCTTCGTCAAGTTCATAAGATTTAGTGTTTTTCTTGCATAAAGGCAGCCTGCTGATCATAGCTCAATGCATTCCCCTCATAGGATGATCACTCAGACTTGGTCCAGCTACATGCTAAGCAGCTCCCCCAAGAAATTGCACAATTCTGGAGGGAAACCATCCTTCCCTCCAGAAATTGTGCAATCCTGATTGGCAGCCTATTGGGCTCTAGATTTGTGCAATTCTAGTAGTCAACACTCACTATAAAAATTACACAATTTTCCCCAGTAGGGCTACTTAGCTCGAAATTTGCATAAATCTAGGCAAAATTCAGCTACTCTGCCTAGAAATTGCGCAAATCTTCTAAGAAGCCAACCCATCTCCCAGCCAAAAATGCACATTTTCTCCCAACAGTTGAGCAGTGTCTTGCATGTGCAGCTAAGTCGACTGGTTCTCTCCAGGACCAAGCAAAAATGGCTTGCATGCATGGGTTGTTTCTCCCAAGGTAGCATGCAAAGGCATCCCTTGTTTCAGGGATCTATTTTTAGCAATTGAAGGTTACATGCAAGGATCATTTCATAAGCCTCCCACCAAGTGTCACTTTCCCTATATTTGTGGCATGCGTGTCATAAACTCGATGTTATCAAAACTCATCAACCAAACACCGAAAAGATAATTCCTCACATAACTTATAGCTCTAGCATCCCACATTTAAGCTAGGAGCTGTTGGCACATTCAACTCAATTCTTTTGGGGTAAGCCCTCTTTCCATGCCTTATGTTGCATTTCTGGCACTATTTGTGTTTTGCTTCGTATGAATGTTGTCTGCTTGGTTTCAATGAAAACTTGTTGTCGTTTTGATACATACTATCTTGTTCTAGCATCATTTCCATTTTCGTTGCTATCTCACTGCTATTGCATGCATGAAACTGTTTTTCATGAACGGTCACTGATTCAACGACTTCCTTCACCCACGTGCATGCTGATCTATTTACTGAATCCTTCATTCAATGTTTACATGCATGATCAATCACTTCTACTTTTAGTTACTATCACCATGCATTCACTTCCACATTTTCTTTTAGTTTCCCATCGGCGAGTCTGGGTAGCCTTGGCTCAAACTCTGCCTCACCAAGAGCCTCACCAAGACAACATTATGCAATCCTAAGATGGAACAATGTCTACTGGACCAGAACATTACGCAATGGAGTCATGGAGGTTGCAGCCTTTGCCAGTTGAGATTGTGCATTGTTCAATCCCAACAGTCAGAAACTATAGTGGACTATGCATTGTGTAGTTCCAACAGTTAGTCAGTCTCCCAGTAGCCCAGACTATGCCTTGCATAGTCTTGGAAGTCAGTCTTCTGACCTCCCGGCTGAAATTGCGTAACCTTTATGATCAGTCACATAGGTATGTTGTAAGACAGTTCTCAAGTTCATTTTGGTTTTCGACTAACATATTTTTTTCCATGAGTGTTTCTATGTCTCCCAATATTGCAAGTGTTCATCTGCCTCTTAGTAGTATAGGTACAATGGTTTCCAAGAGAGCAGAGTCAAAGACACCATTAAAATCACACTTGGAGATGGAGTCGATTGAATGTCTAGGATATTTCCTACTCACGAAGATATCAAGTGCTTCCTAGACAAGGACATCAAGATATGACAACAACAACATCACAACAAGAAGCATCATGGACAACAGCTGAAGGTAGAATACCAAATGTAATGAATAAAATGAATGCAACGAATACAAGAGGAAGGTTGTTGACAACACAGAGGTGGAAAAACGTTGTAAGCTCAAGAAGATCCATTCGTGATGAAAGCAATTTTGGAGACTCAGGCTATGAGGTGATGGCGCGGCATTTAGATCACTCAAAGACAGAGAATGGAACAAAGAAGGAGTTGCATGTGCTGAAGAAGAAACTCAAGAGAGAACATGAAGCTGCATAGACAAGTGAATGAGTGTAGTAGGAACAAGAATAACATGGGGCACAACATACATTCATGGATGAAACTACACCTGTACAAGTTAAAGATCCATCCTAGTAGCTGGCATAGAGTAAACATGGTGAGTAGTGTTGTTGGTCACATGCAAGGGATTCAACAACATACATGTCATTGTGTGCATGCATGTGATCCAACCAATTTAGAACACTCATCAAGGTGAAGACAATAAGCTAGTCCAACTGGAGCTGAACATGTACTTCGACGGGTTGATGTGCATGACCACCAACACACACTTGAAGATTAGCACAGACACTATGCATCCATGTGTTGCCTATTTAGCTGCACCCAAGAAGACCATGTGCATGTTAGTAAACGAGTTGGATGAAGGAGCCATACCAATGCACCAGATACAATAGAGGCAAGAGTTCAATTTGGAAAGATGTTACCATGGGGTGCATGCACACCATCACCAATGACCAAGCTTGGCATCAGCTCACCACCTTCACCATCACAACAATGTCAAAGAGTTTGTATCACCTCAACGGACCGAGTGTCAGTGATGTCTTGCATGGATTTCTCAAGCCATTTTGTCTCACATGAGCACATGTGCATTGTAATGTAACGTCATGTCAAGTGGAAGTTAAAGAGTCAATAGTTGGATGTAATAGTCATAGAGTAGATGAAGAGTCATGAGGGTAGATGAACTGTCACAAAGGGGAATGTCAAGGGTCACCCCACCCTTTGCTATAAATAGAACCTTATAACTCATTATAGAGGTTGTTTCGTCAGCCAAGCTTCTGATAAGACTATCTTGGAGAGAGATTGGACAATATTGTAATGCACCTTAGTTTCTCCACTGCACGGAGCTAGTACATATCTTTGGAGGAGCAAGCATATGTGGCTATAACATTCCACTATTGGGGCTAGCGTGAGTACATGGATGTATTGTATCACTGGAACTTACACTTCTTTATATAATCAGAGCCAACATATTTCATGCATATGTTGTATTGTATTCCAGCTTTCTTGTTTACTCTAAATGGCATATATATTTTCTTTCTTATGCATGCATGTATGGATTGTTCTGTATGAACATGTATGAATCTTTATGAAATGTGTTGATTGGTTTAACCATCAGTTTGGATTGCTAGCTGACTTGCTTTCTAGCTTATGATGCATCTTCACTATTGTGTACCCTTCTCATTCAAGTACTATTACAGGTTGCCAAGGGGCGCACTCATCTCAACCCACATGTATTAGAACCTCTCATTCACCTTTGTTGACTCACCCAGCGATCACACCCTTGCTACTAATAGAGTTATATGAATTGAGTCTGTGTGAAATCACGGTCAAGGCATTGCTATACGACCCACTGCTCAGACTCCTACACCAAATGGTTTGAGGTCTAATTGGGACTTCTTATGGGGGAGATCCCCTTACATTTTGGTGGGTCCAGCACCATCAACATGAGGAGATGTAACACCAAGAGTTTGTGGGGCCCGTTGGGGTTAGTTTTGCATCCAACTTCCTGGGGTTGTAACTTGGTCATGTTATCTCCATTTGGCACATACGATACCTTGTTGGAAAGGTCTATCTAAGTAGTACATGTTTATCCACAAGCCCCCACCCATGTTTGTGGACTTGCCGTGGACCCAAAAAAATACTGTTTAGGGGGTCAAAACTACTTTAGAAGTTTAGGACCTAAAAAACTGCTAATAATAGTAAATGCAGAAGTGAACAAGGAAACATATGAAACTGACTGGTGGTTCTAGGTGGAATAGGGGGGTGGCCACCAATATCCACCTAGATCAACAATGGTAGAAGGTTTGAAATAAGTTCTATGACCATATTTATTTAATAAAAACTAAGATTGGTTGGATTGTAGGAAAATATCACCATTGGACATGGAGTTTGAGTCCAATCAGTTTATATGATCACAGGTTCAGTGATTGAACATTACAAAAGTGAGATAGTAACAATTCCTTTGACAATTTTCAAGAAATTTAGGGGATAATGGAGGAAAATAGTGTGATATATATGTAAAAGAAATAAGTATTTAAATATCTGAAACATAATAAAATGGAGCACAACAATATGAATTCCAAATTCAACCACTTAACATTCAAACATTTAGGAAAATATTACACCAAGAAACAAACATGGAATTGCAACACAGGCATTTATGCAAACTACTCACATAAACTGCTTTATTATAGTTTGATTACATAGTACATAAAAAGACTACTTTCAAATAAGTTCCAACCATTTCTTCTTCCTCAAAAACTGTGTATATAGAAAATCAATAGATAAAACAATTTTCTAGCTTATCCTTAATTACAATCTGCTAAAAATAAAAGAGATAAAGCATATCTCTCTAATACATGCATATAGAAAACTTCATAATCCTATATGCATCTAAGTATCATGCTTTTGTTGGAGTCATGGCTAGAGATAAGGATCAACAAGTCAAATTTGAAGAGTTGACATCCAAGTCAAAATCTGTCGATGAGTGTTTTCCTCATGAATTCCTGAAAATACGGTCTAGTGACCCCTTTCAAAATACATAACAGTGATAGTTGTTAGAAAATCGAGAGAGGTTTATATAAATGCATATGTTAAGTACCAAAACATATTTTTGTTTTGAAAAACTCATTCTCATTTGTTCGGGACTTGATTTTGAAAATAGTTACCAAAACAAGATTGCAAAATCCTGAAAAAGAACCTTCAAATATCTTTTCGAATATTTCAAACCGTAGCACTTGATGGATATACGAGAGAGGTTTTTTAGAATGGTTCCATTTTGGACAAAAACCTCCTTCATATTTATAAAATTTGTTTCCAACTATTCATAAATTGCTTCCGAATTTACTGCCTTTTATAGGAAAAACAGTTTAAAGAACAAAGGTTTTGTCATGTAAAAAAAAAATGTTTTGGCACATTTTCCTTTTGACCGCTGAGCTTGTGTCATAACTTCCACCATCTAGAAACAAAGGTAATGGATATGGGATGGGGATTTGATTACAATAATGTGGGATAATAGTGGTTTTACTTTGGCAAATAAAACAATACAAATGATTAACTCTGCACAACTTTTAACTCATGGTAATATAAGTACTTCCACCATCCAGAAACACTTGAGATTAAACATGATATTCTATCAAAAAATTTCTTTGGTCATGAAAAATTTTGAATTTTTCATTTGGCATTGGTTTTCCAGCCATTGGGGTTTATTTGACTATCTTCAGAAATTCGTGGTGCTACTCTAGTTGTCATCGCAATTTTAAATTTTCAAAACTACAATAATGTTGAAACTACTTTTGTCAGCACTTTAAATCTGTTTATTACAAATTCGCCTTGACACTCATGTTCTCATTTATTTAAAAAAAATTCTAACTAAAAAATGTGATAACAATTGACTTCACAGGGATGTTGTCGATCATGGATGGAAAGAAGGACCCCATAGACTAGAGGCCAGATCCACTGGGCTGATCCCAAATCAACAACTACAACTTGAAGCCTCCACTTATTTTGTAACTGAAAACCACACATTACTTACTACAAACTAAAAAATGAAATTGAAAATCTCACTACTGAAAACCAAACTGAAATTCATGCTTGCCCCAACAAACTTATTGCACACAATCCTACTTTAACCTGCTAAATAATTGTTGGATCAAGTGACACAAAAATGCCAATACGACCAATCAAATAGTTATTCAAATAGTGTAGCTCCTTGATTGTGCTCTTTTCCTTCCCCTAGATCAGTAGATTGTCCTTTTTTAATTTTAGTTTTAGCAGGCATAAATCCATCACTCTTTACTTTACTGCATACTTGCAACTTATTTAAAAAGTTGAAAAAAAATTCATTATTAATAAAATGTGAAAAATTGGTCCTTCTTAATGATTCTAAAAATACTACAAAAGGATCCTCAAAACCCCGCAAACTGATCTTAAAAAAATGTAAAAGACTATCCTTTGATGTGTAATCCCTTGGATTGCATATTTTCTTCCATGAATCTCAATCTGAGGGTTGTAATAACAAGGCTGACAATATTCATATGACAGTTGCAATGGAATACTTTCAAATAGAATTAGCATCCTTACAATCATCATTTTCAAAATCCCTATAAGTTAATTATTGTGAATTTTAACTAACAAAACTTTCCATATACAAGGCCACAGGATCATGAAAAACATGCAAATCTTCCTGCTGATCTATAATTTTGTTAGTTTGTTCCAGTTGTTGGCATTATGAATTAGGTGTTGTCCTTGCTGGCAACCTACCTGGTGAGTTTTCCTACTTGATAAGTTGTCTCTTAATCAAAATCTACTTGCTAAAGGGATAAACAAGATGTGTTTACAAACGTGATTATAGGAATATATAAAAAAAAAAAATTGCCTTTTTCTTTAAGCTAGAAAAGAATAAAAGAATGACATACTACAGTGGAAAGAACGAGTGTCATAGAAATAGATGATCTAGTTCTTGGGATGGGAACATTCCTATGCTCAATGAAAGGAGGCGAAACTGGTCAAGGACACTCAAAGGGATGTTCTTTCCACGGGTCAAAGGATGCGTCAAGTTGCATAAGCAAAGGGATTGCATGGTTGATTTTGCAGAAGACATGGTCAAATAAGTGGCTTAAACATGAGTCCAAGTGAAGTCAGATCAAGGCCAAAAGGTGACAATAGTCAAAATGCAATGCATCAGTACAACTTACCACAAAGGAGCCTCTAGGCTATAAGGCCAGAAATTAGCGTAGAAGAAAGGAGAATGTGTCCTCAACACACAAGTCATGGTGGAACTAAAGAGTAATCTCGAGCCTACTTAGTATAGCATCATGGGCAATCAATGTCAGTGAGGTTCTAACTAAGATTCCCATGTAAAGGATGGCTCTAAATCACATCATAATTTAAAAATCGATGAGTGAAAATGGTTTTCTAACCAAGATACGATGGGGTCGACCCTATGGCTAATGTATCGCTGAACGGAGGCTAGTACGCAATATGGAATGTAAAAATTGGTTTTCCCTAACCTATATGCTAGTGAGTGAATAATACCTATCATGATGGGCCAGTGGTCAAGGGACCAAAATAAGATCTCAAAGAAGTATCCAAAATATCCTGAAAAAACAACCCACTCTCAAAAGCCCACAGGTCAAAAAATCCACGAGACAAAAATCAATGTTTGAAAAAATATTTTTCAATTTCAACGTTATATAATGAATTTTGGACTGATAGATTTTTTATTTTTGTTTAGAGCAAAGAGCTGTGGATTAAAAAGGAGCAAGCTTTCCTCTGAAAGATTAGACCGTTCAAATCGCACCGAAGTTATCAAGTAACCCTCAAATCATGATTGTAATGTTTTGTGTTAGTTTTTATAATTTTTCTTAAAGTTTTGACCGTGGGAATTTATGCCCAAAAATCCAACTCTACGTACGTGCAGGTTGGATGTGATCAACTCGTGTATACAATGACCCTACACGTGACTGTGTGTAAAGGGAACTCACGTGTGCACGAGTTAAAGTTAAAAAAAAAAATTAATGGTTGAAACTCAATTTTTTTACAGGATGACGATCACATGGAGAGAAAGAGAGCATACCACAATTGACAATGAGGTAATGAATCACCAAAATTCACTAGACGCATTGAGAGGTTGTGGCTTATTGAAATTCTTCAAAATGCGAAACAGGAAAGCCAACACATGCCTGTTCGAACTGCTGATCCACTATTGGACTGCAGAGGATAATGCCTTCATGATAGACCATATGCCTCTATGGATTGAGGTTGAAGACATCTACTTCATTATAGGTCTCTCCCGAAAAGGGGAGGTCGTGCATTCGATTGGTAGGACAAGAAGTAGTCTTTCAATAGAAGACTATGTACATATATACTGTCCTAGACACCTAGAGAAGATTGGAAGTCAAATTCCAATCAAACACGTGGAAATTTTATCTTTGAGGATTCTGCTATTTACCATTGCAAGTGTGAATGGATCAGCTTCACTGCATCAGGCATCACAAGTGTCCATGAGCCTGGCAGTGGAATGCCTTACCACAGTTTTTGAATGGTGCACGCCTCTTATGACCAACATGAAGAGCCAATTGACCTCTATTTAGAAGGGTCAGACAAAGAACTTTGGATATGGGACTATATTATGCTCATTCTTCTTCGAGAAGGTACTTGGGCTATGTCCCAAAGTATCTGTCTCCATCAACAACCCTTGAGATCCTCGGATGGGTAGATGGGCTAACTTGATGAAACACCTTTGAGGCGGGGACATGCTGAGGACAACTTTTGATGATGAATTTTTGACCTGGTGGGACTAACAGATCATCGCAGTTGATGACTACCCATACATTGGTATGGATTTCCTAGGAGATCTAGACTTGGTGTTGCCACCAAATGTAGCATGGGGAGACATAGGTAACAATTTTTTAAGTTTTTGTAAATTTTTAATATTTTTAAGATTTTTTAATATGAAATGAACTGAGAAATATTTTTGATGAGACAAAATATTGACAAAATGACCATGTTCCAGATGTGGGTCCAGTGAGACCAGATGGATTTTCGAGACACAAGCATTGCGGAAGAGGTGCCGAAGAGGTAGCAGTTGAGACAGAGAGAGTCCTATATGCAGTTCAGAGAAACTTGGTGAGACTGACTCATCAAGTACCTATGATAGCCATAGAGGATCTACGTGAGGAGATGCAGTGCCACATGGTAGGGGTACCATAGGACTAGGTCCACATACTTCGGCGTGTAGTCAATGTAGTAGTTAACTTTTTAGTTGCTCATCCTGATCCAGGTTGATAGACAGACCGATGTATGATTGGACATGAACCCAAATTTTGAGGGCATTTCCTCCCAATTTTGTATATTATTTTTGAACACTTTATCTATATACAAGCAATTTTATGATATATATATATATAGATATATATATATATATATATATATAATATATATATATATAATAATATATATATATATATATATATAATATATATATATATATAATATACATATATATACATATATATACATATATATACATATATATACATAGATTCAAGTTTTTTTATGTTTGTTTAATTTGATGAATGATTAATATGCCAATCTAATGCTTGATTAACAATAGAGTCTACTAATGAATTCTTAGATCGTGGAATGTGAACATATGTGATATAAATAAATGATCATTGTAACATTCTCACTCTCAAAAATTGGCGATATAAATAAGGATCACGAACCCGATAAATGTTTTTTAACTGTGACACTACTAGTTGTGAGTCTAGATAAACTACCAACGAATAAATCCCATAAGAAATTTCTTCGGATAGTAAATTAATAACGACAGTATATTCGGAAATGTTATTCAAAGCAGGGCCAATACATACTCCCCTCGACACCATCAATTAGACAGATCGATAATAAGTCACCCAAGTTGCTGAAGTAAGATTCTGAGTGTGTCGACTAGCACCAATGGCAAATCCGAAATATATCGAATCATCCACCAACACCTACCAAAGCAGATCAAAAAAGTGTTGATGTCACAAAATTCTAGACAAATATGTACAAAAATACATTATATACAAACAAGCAATTGCTTGGCCGAAACCTAAGAAAAATACTTCTTAAGGTAGATCCCATTTTAGGGCTCCGCCAACTTGTTCCTTTCAAAATCAATTAATTCATAGGACCCTTTCCCCAAATCTCACTTGAATACAAAGGGACCATACCACATAGACTTGAATTTGCTTGTTCCCTGGGTATCTTTGTCTTGGTCATAGACTAAGACAAAGTAGCCTTCAGAAAAAACCCGAGGACAAACAACTTTATCATACTGAGTTTTAACCCTCTTCTTATGGGCTTCATTTATTATGGTGGCATCTTGAGGCTACTCATCGAGATGTTCCAAATGAATGAGGCATTCCTCAAGACTAGATGTCTCTGGAACAAGTTCTACAACTAGCTTAAGGGACAAAATTTTACATTCAATAGGAAAAATAGATTCTAGCCCATAAACTAATTGAAAAGGAGTAAAACTAGTGGCAGTCTTCACCAAGGTTTAGTATGCCCAGAGTGCTGATACAACATGATGTGCCAATTGGATCGATTTTTGTCAATTTTCCTTTGCATGATAGTATTAAGGGACTGATTCATGGCTTCAACTTGCCCATTGGCTTGAGGATAATATGGAGACAAATGCTCCTACTGGAAGCCCGACTTGAGAGCTAATTCGGTCATTAGTTGATTCTGGAAGTGACTGCCATGGTCAATGAAAATCTCTCTTGGGATACCAAATCGTGAAACAACCTGGTTGAAGAGAAACAAGGCTAATGTTTCACTATCATTTTTGTAAGTAGGCATGGCCTTAGCCCACTTTGTAAACTAGTCTATAGCCATAATGATGTACTTGTGGTTCACCGCCGAACGTAGATTACAAGTAGTGAAGTCAATGCCCCACTTTGTAAATGGACTGACAGTGATAACAAGAAAAAGTGGAGCTGGATGCACGCACATTTTCTGAGTTTAAATTTGACAAGGGTGGCAAAGTTTGACCGCTTCAATACAATCTTTGAAAATTGAAGGCCAAAAGTAGCCTGCACGCAAAATTTTCTGGGTTGTCGGAAGCCTTGATAAATGATTGCCACAAGCTCCACTGTGACAATCATTAAGTACAGACTCCGCTTCTTCCAAAGTTAAGCAACACCTAAGGATTGAGTCAACCCCTCTGTGATATAATGTATCACCAATGACAGCATAGTTTTTTGCAAGGTGATGTAACTTTCGACGCTCATCTTTGGAGGAAGTAGGTGGGAACTTCAAAATCTAGAGATATATAATGATATCTCCGTACTAGGGATCTTGTGAAGAAATGAGGAATAAATGTTTATTGGGGAAGTTTTCCTCATAAACAATGGTTTCCTCACAAGGCAGCTTTAAAATTAATTCCACAAAAACCAATGAA
This sequence comes from Pinus taeda, assembly GCA_000404065.3. NCBI lineage: Eukaryota > Viridiplantae > Streptophyta > Pinopsida > Pinales > Pinaceae > Pinus > Pinus taeda. The sequence goes on from APFE031134712.1 coordinate 23,892, forward strand.
TTCTTAGATTTGGCTGACAGGAACTCGAGATAAAATTCTTGCAAAATAACAATCCATCGATTATATTTTCCCCCAATCAGTCACCTATTGAGGACAAACTAAAAAGGATTGACAATCGCTAAGACCAACGTTTTTCATAGTAGAATGTAAAGATGAAGCTACTGGACAGCATGGACAGCTGCCAAGGCCAATTTATCGATAGGAGAATAGCGTAGCTCAGGTCCTACTAAGCCTTGACTCAAGTAGTAGATTACATGCTCAGTGAGAGCATCATCCTCTTGAACTAGAACCATACTGATGGTTGATTCTGCCGCAACGAAATACAAAAGGAAATCTCTGCCATAATCTAGCGGACTCAATAATGGAGCAGAGATTAATGCCTATTTCAAAGCATCAAAATATCGTTGCGCAAAGTCGTCCCATAAAAAAGGAACTCCTTTATTATGCAAATGCATAAATCTTTTGATAATCTCGATGCAATTTTCTATAAATCTTCTCAAGAAATTTGCCTTTCCTTGGAGACTTTGAAGTTGACGAATGGAAGACGGGGGAGGCAACTGAATTATTGCCTCAACCTTGAAAGGATCAACTCGAATCCCTTCAATCGATATGATGAATCCTGACAACTGACTAGATGTGACTACAAAAACACACTTATTCGAATTCAACCGGATTTTATAAAAACAACATATCTCAAAAACTAACCGAAGGTGGCTAGGATGATCGATTCTCTTTTGAGAACGAGCAACTAAGTCAACCAAGTATAACCAAGTATGCTTCAATAACATGTTTGATGTCATGGGAAGCATAGGACATTGCTTGCTGAAAAGTAGCTCCAACATTTTTAAGACCAAAAGGCATCTTCTTGTATACAAACGTGCCCCAGGGACAAATAAAGGTTGTCTTGTGCTGGTCCTCTAGACAGATAGTAATTTGATTGTAACCAAAGAATTTGTTCATGAACGAAAAAATTTCATTACCCGCACATTCATCAACAATTTGATCAATAAAAGGCATGGGGTAATTGTCTTTTGGACAAGATTTATTCAAATCCATAAAGTCGATACATTCTTGGATCATTCCTTGCTTTTTATCTATCGAGACTAGATTGGAAACCCACTTCGTTAGAGGAACGGGGTATATGAAACCTGCCTTACACAGCTTTTCAACTTTAGATTTAATAGTCATTTCTTTCTGAGGATTGACTAGTCAAAGCTTCTCATGAATAGGTTTGGTGTTTTCATACGTCTTGATCTCATGCTAGACTATAGATGGATCAATTCTAGGCATTTCCTCATAAGACCAAGCGAACACATCTCGAAACTCTTTAAAGAGGTCGGTGTAAATTTGAATTTATTCAAGGGAACAATCGGCTCCAATGAAGACATTTTATGTAACGTTAGGATTCCTAGAGATGTTTATAGGTATAGTTTTTGAGGTAACCAACATATTACCTTCAGTAGATAATTGTGCTAGAGCCAAAGGGTTTGAAAGTATACAAACATCACTAGTAAGAAGATTGGAGAACCTAGATTCAACTTCATGCAATGGAGGAAGAAAATATGAATGATGATGTAAATCTGCCCATGGTTGATCCACGCCCATCATTAGCTCCAAAATTGCTTCTTTTGATGGTAAAACTGTAGTGAAAAAATCCAAAGCTAAAGTAGAGTCGAGGGTCCAAGCTGGAGCCACATCGCCATCAAACTCCCCTTGTGAAAAAGAAGTGGGATGGTTGTCTGTAGAGTTAATCATGGATTCATAGCTAAGTTCTGTTGCAGACATGGACAATTCCATTCCAGCAACTTTCCCTCCATCTAATGTCGTGGTAGATGAAGGTAAGGTCCAAGGGTCTAAAAAATAATAAATTTGAAAGAACTCTTTCTGTGAAGGTCCCTTGGAGGATGAAATTGCATTGATTCTATCTGTAGGAGTAGGAAGGTCAAATATACCTATTAACGAAGAGTACATCCCAACTCCTAAATTCTCAATAGGTTGACGGGGATTATCCACCAATGGAACGGTAGAATCTGAAGTTGCGTGGGAGTCACCTAGAGAATAATCTAACTGATCAATTTTAACAACTCTCCCCTCATGAGGAAAACAGAGGATGTGGAATAAAGATGAAACTATGGCATCCATCTCGTAAATCCAATTCCTTCCTAAGAGGAGGTTATAATCCAGGTTGGCATCAATGATTTCCACCTCAATGTTTACGACCTTTCCCCCAACACATATAGGAAAGACCGAGATAATTCCATGTGGCCTATGAGAATGTCCATCAAATGTTGTCAAGAGAGTTGGTGAAGGAACAGCTGAAGGTGATCCAATGGCCTTCCAACATGACATAGACATTACACATATGGAATCTCCCTCATCTATAACTGTCCAAAAAATATTGGTTTTTTAGTAAGTGGACTTTATCTGGAAAGCCATATGGTGAGGAAGTTTCTTTTTGACATTCAGCATATCAAAAGTAAGCACTAAAGAATTCTTTGGATCTATTGCACTGATTTCCAAAAGCAAAGCACTTCTCTGAGTAGGACACGACTGGAGTACCTCCAAAGCAGACATAGCACAAGGAATTTGAGCCAGATCTTCTACAATTGAGTAGTTCTGAGCTGTCCTAGCATTAGGGTTAATAGTCGAGCACTTTGCTGATCCTTTTGGTATCTGAGGTATAGAATCAATAGAGGGTCACTCAATATGAAGCGGGTCTATGGTTTTAGGAAGATATTTAACGTTAGATGTTTCTGTTTCACCATAATTTCATGCTCGCATAGCAATGTCAACATGAGAGTTCATGATATAAACATTTGAGGAATTTTCCTCTTCCTGGTTTCTCCCTACGGAGGTACCAGAATTCAAATTCACACTAGTAAGTAGTTTCTACCCTTGGGGAAAAGGGTTAGTCATAACATCTTGGGAGATAGAAAACAGTTGCTGCACTAAAAAGTGCTGAGAACCTTGTATCTTAGGACAAAGGTGAGTCAAATGATCTCCATTGCATAACTTGCATGGAAACTTAACCTTTTTCTTGGACTGTTTTCTACCCTCATCGACACCATTTCTGGGTTTGTTCTCATTTCCTTTCCCTTCCTGGTTCTTCTTCTTACCTCATCCCTTCTTCTTCCCATCAGATTGTTGATTTCCTTTGGGGTTAGAGGCCTAGACAGTGTTTATAGAGGTAGGTTGGGAAGGTGTAGGTGTAGACAGTGCTGCCTGGTTAGAAGAAACAGTTGGTAGAGACAACTACTGCAATTGATTCAAAAGGTTCACCATATTCCCATCATTTGATCCAACTATACCATTGGCGTGAGGGCCTGGCTTTAGTTTGGATAATCAACCTTAAATCTAGGAGCATTAGGTAGGATTTTTTGAAGAGTCCCAGACTGAGAATATATTAGTTCTAATTGCTGGGCTCGAAAAATAGCTTGCTCTTCCAAATAAACAACAGAAAGAGAAACATCCTTTGAGATCTCAGGTTGTAATGATTTGAGAAACCATTCGAGAAGGAACTCTGGTGGAATTTTTGCTTTGATAAGCCTTTTTCTCCTTCTCCATTCTTGGATGTGATCCGAAATGTGAGTTGCAGTGTTTTGTTGAAAGTTAGCCAAAATTTCAGTTCTGGCTTCACAGCAGGTAGGCAACTGAAAATGGTTCAAGAAGATATTAGCCAAATCAGCGAAAGAAGTATAGGTTCCCTTGGCCACTCTATATACCATTTGGCCACATTTTCAGTTAGGGTGCACTGAAATAACCTCAACTTGATCGAATCATCTATCAAGGAGTTAGATGAGCACCATAAGTGAAATGTGGTCACATGGTCTCTCGGGTCTTCATCACTCTTCCCTTTGAACTTTGGAATATCCGAGGGAAGTTTATTTGGGACCAAAGGCCAAGCCTAATTGTACCTAATTGGATCATTCGCCAATTTCTTTAAGTCTGGTAGATTAAGTGTGGCCAGAAAAGGAAGTTGTGGGGGAGCTTGGGAATTCCATCCAGAGTAGGCGGGGTTCCCAAAGGTCTGAAGAGAATGACCTCAATTTCGAAAGGCATTAGGTTGCCTGAAGTAACTCATAGAGCCTATTGAACCAAAAGGTGATCCTTGTGGTCGAGCAAAATTCGGAGTTTGACCAACTCTTTCCGAAAATCCTCCATAACCAGTGAAGTTACCCCCTAACGAAGTATTGAAAGGAGTTGACAGACCTTGATAAGGGTTCCATGCATTAGAAAAGGGTGGAAAACTGTGAAACGAATTAACTAAAGAATGCGACACATTCCCTTGTTGGCCAAAAAATTGATTCCTAAATCCTATTCCACTAACCACAGGGTTTTCCAAACTCTGGAAGGGGTTACTAGCTTGACGTGTAAAAGGAGAGGGAATTGACCCTACTTTTAGATTGGAATGTGGTATATGACCACTTCCAAATGGGAAACCTTGAAAAGAAGTCGATCCACTCATCATGGATGTAGAGGTGGTCGATGGTATGTTTAAAGGGACTGAAGGAATACCTTGAGATGACATTCCAAAGGGAAGAATCCAAAACTGGATGTGGTAGCTAGAGAAATTCCACTCATTGATGGAACGGAAGTAGACCCAAATATAGTCATTCTGGGAGTATTAGAAGGGATAGAAATAGTTCCTCCCCCTTGTACAGATATGCGAGTCTGCATGCTCGCAACACTCATCGTAGATGTCATGCTTCCAACAGTGGTCATTGAAGGAATAAATGTATGTAAGCCTAGGCTCAAAGGCAAATGAGTTGGAGTGCCAATGTATAAAAAAGTTTCTGGATGGTCAAGAGGCAGAGGATAATTCGAAGCCGCAACCAACTCTAAAAGCTCTTCTACTTCAATACTATCTTCTGACTGGAATATTACTCGAGAAAGAACTGGTGTGTTCCTCTCTAACTTTGAATTGGTACCAAGTCTATCTTATGAACTAATGCTCCCAAGCGGAGGATCAATCTCCAACGCACCTGTTGCCATTGGTTGAAAACCACTGGCAGAATCACTCTTATGCCTTCTAGGAGAAGGCTCCAGACTCGTAGGTGATAGCCCATGAAGTCTCCTAGGCTATCGAGATGGTCGGTTAACCGCTTTTAATTATTTAAAAGATCTACTTAAGTACTCAAAAAAAAATATAAAGCTAGGTTGACTAAGAGCATAGAACACCCACTAAAATTCCCCTAAAGATATCAACAATCAAACAACTCTCAATTATTTCTGCTCGAGGTGATTAAGACCAGACACCAAAATACAAGAAAGTTAATAAAAAGGGCCTTCTGAAAATAAACTGGGGTAATTACGCCCCAAGCCTACTAGTGAAGGTATTAGAGGTAGTTATGTTGACCTCCAAACAATAGCCTTTGTCGGTGCAAGCTCCCAAGCTTCACAAGGGTGCCCTCCAGAAGTACTACTGAACGTGATACAATGTCAACCTCAGGTGCCATAGGATTCCCCTCCGCAGCCACCTATGTGGTTCCTAGGATAATCAACTATGATCACCAACTCGTATCAGAAGCTGGGGGGAACAGTTGTGAGGTAGGATCTGACAAGTAAGAGAGGGGGTATCTCTCGTCCTTATCTTCACTAACTCTCGTGCTTTACTCACAGTCATAGAGCTTTCCCTGTGACCCTAACGCTATTGGATTTTCCTCATTAATCAAACTCCTATGTTTTGTAATTTAGAGAAGCCTTGGAGAGTTAACTCTCCTCTCGCCTAATCCAAGGCCCTAAAAAACTTAAATTTGTTTGTCTATTCTGATGACAATACAAAAGTTCTAGTTTATATCAATCTTAAAAAACAAAAGCAATTGTTTATAACTATTAATGGGCCAACTTAAGTATTGAAGAGGATACAAATTTTGAATAAAAAATTCTCTCCAAACAAGAAGGACAAATCGCAAAACAATTCACTTTCAAAAATCAAAAGAAACCAAAATCAAACTCGGCAAAAGAAAACAAAAAAAATGTCTTTTGAGACCTTTTCTTTTTCAAGAAACAACCAAAACAACGTTTTAAAATCACTCTAAATGCCACTAAAACTCAAGTATTGAAAGAAGAGCACAAGGAGTCCTTGCAAGTTACAAACTCGAAAATGAATGAAAAATTGAGCAAAAAGGCTTCAACTTGTACTAAACGACCCAAACATCAACAAAGAGCTTGACAAACTGACCAAGAAGCTAGGAAATAAATACTTTCAAATTCGTAAAAAATATTTTTCAAAAAGAAAAAAAAGCTATAAGGCCACTAAAATGAAGGAAAGAAAAGCAAGTAGATTAAAAACTGAGCTTGACACTGAAACTGAAAACAATCTCCTGTTCTCAAGGACTAGAACAATCAAGAACTTCTGAACGAAGTCTTGTGTGCCAAAACACCAATTACAAACTCGATCAAAAATCAAACCTAGGCCAAATATTTTCAATGAGGAAGAGACTTCGAAACAGTAAGCTTGTAGAATAATGAAATTCTTTAGACAGAAATTGATCACTTGGAGATTAAGCAGACGGGGCAACAAATCTTTCTGAGCAGAGAGATTTGAAAAAGCAAAGCAAAAATGGTATACAGGACTTTGTTCAAACACAGAGGCATGTACATGCGCTTCTGATAAAGGAAAATCATGTATACGTGGGTTATATTCATAGAAACAAGCATGTGTACGCTACTGTAAACAGAGTAAAAAGGTGTATACAAAGATTTGCAAGAAAAGTGAAAAACAAAGCCAAATCAGAAAGATCAGACTTAAGGTCTGAGACTCTAGTAGACCAAATAAGAGTGTAATAGCAAGGAAACCAAATATTGAGCCCTAATTGACACTGAAAAACCCAAACTAGGAATAAAAATATTGTTATCCACAGTGGAGTTGCCAATTATGTTATGGGAATAAGTACCCTAGGGCTTTCAGTTAGAACCCCAACATAGTAGAAGCAGACTACAACAAGAAACACTCATACAAATAAGGCAAAATTCTTATATAAACAAACTATGTAAGATGGACCATACTCAGATTTCCTTTATTTGAGTAGGTCCCACAGGGTTCAGACCCTCTGCAACTCTCAATGTTCTTCAAACCTGAAAATCACTCAATTCGAACATACATAATAGTATAGAAGTAAAGCATATTCATGAAATTTGAATTTATATCATATAAGCAAATGATTGATCATACATCAAAACAACATTCATACATGATTTACAACATAATTTGATGCATAAACAAAGTTAATTTCAGAAACAAGACAAAATTTCTTTTATTACAGTAAGCTATAAATAACACGAGACTATGCGGGAGTGCAGCATTGCATCTAGCTGCCGGATCCCAAATGCAAATGGAAGTAGACTATTTCCGAGGCACTATCTTCAACTAGGGTGATGGTGTGTTGGCAAATGTAAAAGGCCAACTAACTAGAGAAAAGAACGCACAACTTAAAAACTTTGGATATGGTTTCTTGGTTGTGAGCTTTGGCCTAGAGAGGGTTCCTATGTTGGTCCCTCAGTAGCTTTCCGTTGAGGCTAGACTTCCCCGAGAACCTAGGATTATGCGCCGGGTTGTAGTGATGGCCCATCATCCTGAGGATGGTACAGAGATTGTCTGATTTCCACCTGAGTATTTTCGTTGGTTGGGGAACCAACGTTTCGTGATCCAGGACTTTCCATATGCTGGGATGGATTATCGTGGTGATCGAGACATGGCTCTTCCACCAGGAGAGCAATGGGATGATTAAGGTAAAATCATTTTCAACATTTCCTAAATTTTTAAACTAATTTTTTTTTTTTTTAAATCATCCAAAACTGACAGTAAAAAGTTTTAAATGCAGATGTGAGTTCACGACGACCAGCCGCTCTCCAGCCCTATGAGAGAAGACACCCTATTGCCGCTGCACCGGCCCCACAGGACCAATCAGTAGAGACCCTCACCAAATTGGAGCATCATCTAGAGCATTTGACAGTAGATATCCCAGAGACTGGTATAGATGATATTCCTCTTAGGTTACAACACTATGTGATTGGGGTCCCAGGACCTTTTAGGAGGTTCCTTTGTAGGGTGGCCTGAGCAGTGGTTTCTTATCGTGATCATCATCAGGGAAAGGATGATCACCTTTGTAGACTCATACGAAATTTTATATCTTTTTGTACTATCATTTTTGCCGATCATAAGGTGTTTTTCAACCTATGATCGAAGATGATGTATATTTGACACGCTTCTATGCTATGATATATCACTATTACTGGCTATCTTGTATAACATGTTTATGGAATGTTTTTAAATTTACTGTCTTAATTATTGCAAATGTCTACTTAACATTCGATAAGCAACTACATTTACTAATGTATTTAAATATCTTGGAATATGTTGATATTCAATGTAGTCAAATTCACGTTCCAAGAGATGAACTCTCAAAAATAATCTTAATAACACTAGATTTCTAATGGCATAAACCGTGTTAAGCTATAATACAACGAGTTTAGAATCTAACCTAATAATCAAACTTCGAATCCTAAATGAGATGGATTTAGATAATAACTCAATCACTGCACTATACTCTACAATGTTATTTGTTGTTTGATCGAGGCTTATCCCATGCATAGATACTAACTTGTCAGAGGGTGAATACATAACCCAAGCTACGGAAGAAATGTTCTGTGTACTACGACAAACACCATCAACAAAACCAATGTATGTTTGAAGAGACGTCGACATTTGCAATATCAAGAGTAAAATTAAGATAAGCTCGAATAATGATAAACCACTCTCTAAACTAGGCACACTTTCTAATCTAAAACACACCAGCTAGAAAGAAACTATTCTAACAAAAATCTCCACACCATAATTTAAGCATAATATCTTTTTAGATAAAGCCCGTTTCTAGGTCTACCTAAAGAGACACCGTCAAAATCTACTAATTCATAGGCCCCTTTTGCCAGCTTACGCTTAACAACAAAAGGACCATGCCACATGGGTACAAATTTTCTAGCCACTAGCTTATCGTTTGGTTGATCGTATAATAAAACTAGGTCTCCTTCCAAAAAATTATGAGGTGTAACATTTCAGTTGTATTGAGCTTTTACCCATTCTACATGAGTCACGATTGCTAATGCATCATCACGTCGCTTCTCATCTAGCTGAGCTAAGTACAACAAATGTTTTTCCTCTTCGGAAGTGGCTGGGAGTAATTCTATGGCTATTTGCAATGACGGAATTTCGCATTCAATGGGTAACACTGCTTCCAACCCGTAAACTAGTTGAAAAAGGAGTGAAACCAGTTGATGTTTTGACTGAGGTTCGATATGCCCAAAGAGAGAAAATAACATGTTATTCTAGTTCGACTGATGAATACCAATGATTCGTTGGATCATAGTGGCTAGAACTTTATTGATTTCTTCAACCAGAACATTAGCCTGTGGGTAATATCGAATAGAACTATCATGACGTAGGCCAAGTTGATCTACTAGTTCAATCATTATGATGTTTCGAAAATGACTTCCATGATTAGTAGTAATCACTTGAGGAACACCGAATCTAGCATTTATATGATTGAAAATGAAAATTGCAGCAATTTTGCCATCTACCGAAAATGTAGGCATCGCCTCGGCCCACTTGGTAAAATAATCTACTGCAAGGATGATATATGCATGCCCCTCGGCCGAGTGAGGGTTACATGTAATAAATTCGATACCCCACTTTGCAAAAGGACCGACAACAATTATAGGGTGGAGAGGAGCAGGTGGAGCATGCATCTTTCGATAAAAAATTTGGCAATTGTGGCATTTCTATACTGCATTGATATAATCTTTAAATAAGGATGGCTAGAAATAACGAGTGCACAATACCTTTTGGGCTGTGGCATACCCAGACATATGACCGCCACATGCTCCAGAGTGACAGTCATTGAGAACCTTTTCAGCTTCTTCATGAATTAGACAACATCGGAAAATAGAATCCTCTCCACGACGATAGAGTGTATCTCCAATAATAGTGTACTGTTGGGATTGGGAACGTATTTTCCTTCACTGAGATTGTGAGATTTCAGGGCGAAAAGATTGGGTATGGATATAGACAATTATATCTCCATACCATGGATCAAGAGTACTAATAAGAAACAAGGATTCATCTACAATGGGTTCTTCCGCCATAGTTTCAGTATCAGTTTGCGGGAAATCACTCATCAGTTCCGCAAAAACCAAAGATTTCTTTGCCTTGGATTTTTAAAATTCCAAGTCAAATTCTTGTAGGATAACTATCCATTTGGAATACTTGCCCCCTAGCAATTGTTTAGTCAAAATATATGTCAGAGGGTTACAGTCAAAAATTACCGTGGTTTTGCGTAATAAGATGTAGTGACGAAATCTTTAGACAACTTGAACAACTGCCAAGGCCAATTTCTCCACATGAAAATATTTAAGCTCAGTCAGATTCTGAGTTCGAATAAGATAGTAAATCACATGTTCATTGTTGAATTCATCTTCCTGAACTAAAACCATCCTAATGGTGGAATGAGAAGCGACGAGGTACAAAAAGTAGTCCTGGTTGTAGTTGGGAGGATGCAATAATGGTGCATGGCTCAACATGTGTTTAAGTGCATCAAAAGATTTGTTAGCTATCTCATCCCAAAATAATGGAGTATTCTATTTCAATAACCTGGTAAAACCTTTCGTTATCTTGGCATAGTTAGGAATGAAACGACGTAAAAAGTTTGCTTTCCCTTGCAAACTTTGGAGTTGGCGAAGAGTCGAAGGCTGAGGTAATTTAACAATAGCTTCAACCTTCGACGGATCGACACGAATGCCAGATTTTGAGACAACAAATCCCAGTAAATGACCCATTTCTATACAGAAAACACATTTGTGTGGATTCAACATAATTCGATAATGCCTATATCTCATAAAGATGGCTCGTAAATGAGTGAGATGATCGGCTCTACGTAATGAATGAGCAAGTAAATCATGGAGATAAAGCTGCACAATGTGCTTGATGTCGTGAAATGCATAAGAAATAACCCTTTGAAAAGTTTCTCCAGCGTTCTTCAATCCAAAAGGTAACTTGCAATAAGAAAATGTTCCCCAAGGAAAAATGAAAGCCGTTTTAGGTTGATTAACAAGGAGTATGTTAATTTGATTGTAACCGGAAAAAGAATCCATAAAGGAGAATATTTCATTGCCGGCAAAATCATCAATAATTTGATTGATATAGGGGGTTAGATAATTGTCTTTAGGACAAGCTCGATTAATATCCCTATAATCAATACATATTATTATCATTCCTTGCTTTTTGTTAACAAGAAAAATATTTGATACCCAATCCGTTAAGGGAATTGGATGAATGAAACCTACTCAAAGTAATTTCTCAACTTTAGCTTTAATAGTAGCAGATGTTCTTGGATGTATCTGACGCAAACGTTGCCGGATAGGTTTAGCATCTGGGTAAGTTTTAATTTCATGGACAACAATTGATGGATTGATTCCTGGCATTTCTTCATATGACCAGGCAAACACGTCACGAAATTCTTGAAATAGGGCTTTATAAGTTTGGATTTCCTTGTCTGTACAAGAAGCACCTATATGAACGTTTTCAATAATTTCGAGTTTCACTGAAATGTGAATAGGAATCGTTCGAGAAATATTTCCCAAATTCAACTCAGAATCAGGATGTTGCAATGGATTCTATGGTTCTTCGACATAATCAGTGGTAAAAATAGATGACAAATAATTTTCAAAATGATCAAGCTCAGGTAAAAAAGAAGATCGATGACGAATATCTTCCCATGGTAAATCATCAATAGACAAAATTTCACGAATCTGCTCATCAGTATGAACAGGATCAGAAAGAGTTGTTGAATCTGAGGTTGAGATTGAAAGTGACTCCCCATGGACCACATTCATTGTCAATTGCGGTTGAACAAGAGTCAGAAAGCGACTGTACCACCTAATATGCAACTTCAAAGGGACTCAAGGGCATTACATCACCAAATGAGTCCACCTCAGAATCGGAAGGTATGATCCAAGGATCATCAAAAGCAATAGTGTTCGATGAAATCATATGAATGGTTGCCAGAGAAGGCGATACGTTAGGAGGAGGAAATGAAAAGGTTTCTAGTAAACCAAAATCTTTAATCAATTCCACCCCAACATCCTTACAAGGGATAACTGTTTTTCTGACATGCTAGATACTATCAAAAGAGGTTGGGTCAGATGAAAAATAATTTAACTGGTTTATTGTAATGATCTTTCCATTATGAGAAAATTTAATAAGCCGAAAGACCGATGAAACAACAACAGTCATAGCGTAAGACTAACTGCAACCCAACAGAAGGTTGTAATCTAGAGGGGCATCAACCACTTCCACATCTAGATTTATAGTTTTGCCTTCTATCCCTATAGGTAAATCCTGCAAAATGCCAAAAGGATGAAACCCTCGGCCGTCAAAAGCCTTTAGAATCATCGGGGATTGATTGAATGTAGGATAACCAAGCGATCTCCAACATTGAATCGACACAATACACGGAGAAGCTCCCTCATAAATTACAATCTGAAAGCAAGGTCTGTTTTTGACTAACAATGGGATCTGGAAAGCCATTTGATGAGGTAGGCGAGGTGCACTATTTTCTAAATCGAATATTATAAAGTTGGAATCCTCAATATCAACAGCTCCTATAGCAAACAATAACAATTTACGCCATTTTGGGCATAATTGCAGCACCTCCAAAGCAGACATTGTTGAAGGGGATATAGCTAAATATTTAACAATGTTATAGTTCTGAGCAGCTCTTGCATGTGGATTGAAAGCTGACTTCTGAAGTATACCTTTAGCAAGCGGTTTGATTACTAAGTATGGGTTAGGTTTCTCGATTCGCAGTGGATCAGAACCAAAAGGAGTTGAAGTTGATGGGTTTGAATTAGAAGATTATGCTTCTTTACCACCAACATGACTCTTACTACCATAATCTTGCGATCGTGTCGCAATCCTGACATGGGACATCATCATAATTGGTTCTTCTGAGGCATTTGAGGAAGAACCTATCATCTTACTATCTTGATTAGGAAAAGGATCCATCAAGACAGTAGGCATTTGAGAACCTTTGATGATTTTTGAAACCTCAGCTCGATGTGGACAATCTCTTGTAAAATGCTCCTTGTCACAAATGAGACAAGGATAATGAGGTTTACGTTTCTCATCGGTAGGTTCATTTTTATCTGGTTTCTCTTTTGAGTTTTGTTTATTTTTCTTCTTCCCTTTCTCTTTACCGCCAGATTTTGATTTGGCCATAGATAATTCTATGACATGAATATCGGTAGGAATTTCAGCGGAAGATTCTCTTATCGGGGAATTTGGTAAAGTTATAATAGGATAAGAAATCTTTGTAGATTTCTTCTTACTTTTTGTACTAACTGAACCAATCATACCATCAGCGGCATGAGACCTTGAAGGAGCTGCAGTTATTTTATTTTGTTTCGGAAGATTGGGGATTTTTTTATGTAAAGTACCTGATTGCGTATAAATGAGGTCAAGGTACTGAGCCTGAGCACTTACTTGCTCTTCAGTAACAACTCCTGCCTTAGCTACATCCTCAGTGATTTTAGGTAATAATGATTTAACAAGCCATTCTGCCAAAATTTGATCCAGGATAAAAACTTTCACTAAACGTCATCAACGTCGCCATTCATGAATATGATCTGAAATATATGTAGACATTGACTATTTTAATGAAGTTAATAATTTCGTGCCATTTTCATATCTAACAGGCAACTGAAAATGAGTTAAGAATGAAGTGGCTAACTGACTAAATTTTTAAAAAGAGATTCGTGGTAACTCAATGTACCACTTGGCCACAAGACCAATTAGAGTGCGTCGAAAAAGACGTAAGCAAATTGAATCATCTATAATCGAATTGGATGCACACTAGAGGTGATAAGTCATCATATGATTTGATGGACCTTCTCCTGGCTTACCCTCAAACTTCGGGATATCACTGGGCAACTTATTAGGCATTGGCGGCCAATACGGAAGATAGTAAATTGGACCGTTCGTAAGGCGCGATAAATCAGGTAAATCCAAAGTTGCAATAAACGGTAACTGACAGTTAGGGTCTCGAAAACCTTGGGTCACAAGACCAGCTCTAGGAGGAGGATATCCAGGATAACCTGGAATTGGATTTGCATTAGGAATATTATATGCTTCCAGGAAACCAGGATTAACTGGACCAAACTTGGGTTGTTGAGGTTGCTGATAAGTATACCCAGGGTATGGTTGATACTGATAAACTGGGTTTTGTACAACAGGACCATATTGATACTGTCCCTGGTACGGTTGATAAGTGAATTGTGGTTGAATTGTGACAACCGTACTTGGACTAGGTTGCCCTACCGGCATCTGAACCGAAGTCTGAATTGTAGGTCCAAACTGTGGTAAAGAGGTCTGAGGAGTTGATACAGGGACAGTAGAAACCAGAGTTGTCGATACTCCAGAAGTAGGTGGGGTAGATTGAACAGAAGCTACAATAGTTGTAGCAGTCATTTGAGGCGGAGTTCGAGGTGAACTAGGCCTAGACTTATGAACTACATCGGGTGCAAAGGTTTGAATAGTAGGCTGGACAGGTTGCTGGGCTGGACTAGAAATCAAAGGTTGTCTAGGTTGAGATGACAATTGCACATTGGGTTGTAAAGCCTGTTGAGATGAATCCCACACCACGTTCATTTCGGGGTATGGACCCATAAAAGGTTGAGCATATTGAGGACCATAACCAGGTTGAGTGTAGGGCTGATAGTTGAAAGGTACATTTCCAGCTCCTTGAACAAATGGTTGACCAAAAGGTGGTTGGAAACCTTGAGTTGGGTACTAACCTTGAGATTGATAACTTTGAGGCACGTACTGAAACTGGGGTTGACCTTGAGGTATATATTGATACTGGGGTTGACCATGAGGTATATACTGAGTCTGGGGTTGACCTTGAGGTATGTACTATCCCGAAGGTATGTATTGTCCTTGAGGTTGCCCCCCAGGGTGGTATTTGACTACCTTGAGTTTGCCCCCCAGGTGGTAATTGAGCACCTCGCGGTTGCCCCCCAGGCAGTAACTAACTACCTTGAGGTTGCCCTCCAGGCGGTAATTGACTACCTTGAGGTTGCCCTCCTGGCGGTAACTGACTACCTTGAGGTTGCGGATTTGAAATAGCACCAGACATCATAAGAATTTCTTCTACACTCAATGACGAAGTTCTGTTATTACCAGTTGATATCCCATGTTCAATGGGTTAAGGAGACGCTCCTGAAAAAGTACCAGAAAGTGACTGATACCCAAAAGGAACAGAAAGACCGCCATATAAAAATGTTTCCGGTGTTTAGAAAAACATGGATGATCGTTTTGACATATTCGAAGGAGGATAATAACCTCTGGGTGTAGGATGAAAAGGAATATGAGGTGGTGAAGAAGCAAGACCCGGATTTTCGAAAAAGTTCGTCAATGATACATACCAAGCGACACTTCTAAAGGGACTGTAGAAGATTGATTCACGCTCCCTAAGTTCTAAAGTTGGTTGATTTTCAGGGAGAGTTGTATCTTCGTCCGGACTAACAAGTTATTCAATAGAAATGAGTCCAGAAGGAATATTTTGGGTAATGACACTTCCTACCCTAGGTGAACCAGGACCACTAGAAGTTGGAGAACCAAATCCTAATGATGGAGTAGTAGTAGGTTTAGAAATTTCATGTTCCTCAATCAATTCACTAGTAGGAGAAATACTACTAGTAACTTCGGAAAATGAAATTGGTTTAGAAATATACTCTGTTGCTGGAACTTGGTAATTAGGGTGAATAATTAAAGATGATTCTCTGGCCTCTAGTGACCCAACTCTACTATCATTAGGTATTACAAGAACTCTTAGCCCTTTAAACTGACTTGGTGTATATTTGGGAGGTTGCCCCCGAAGTCTATGAGAGCGTCTCGGTAATTCATCCACAATTAAATATTTAATTACTTCACATGCAAACAAAGAAAATCTCAATAAAACCACCTAAAGTCTCTAAAGAACCAAACAATTGAATCACATGCCTAACAATCTAAGAGTTCAAACCACACACAAAAGTAACTTTCCGTACCGAAAACACTAGTTGGCGATGAAATCCAATGTCGGAGAATTCAATACAGAAATGGTAGTTGGAACAGTTACCCTGACAACCTGCTTAATGAAATAGACTGGCACAAGTTTCTTCACAAAACCATCTCGAGTGAAGAGAACACTCCAGAGAGTCTAAGTGAGTCTAGTTGACATCAGCTCCAGGTACAGTGGGATCCATCCTTCACCATCACCCTAGGAAAGAATCTTAAGATTATGGTCACTAAGGTTACCAACAGTAACAAATACAATTGGGGGAACAACGTACGATCCAATCTACGTGCAAGGGCAGAGTAACGAAGCTCAATCCCCTTGAAGGCTCCTCGACATGATTAATCCGAGGTTTACCAACAAGTGACCCTAGGCTCCTTGAAAATGGTTAATCTGAGGTTTACCATTTTTAATATGTGCAAATATTCTATCTTTCCCACTGAGACAGGCTTGATTGTCTCAAAGGTTCAGACATGATCTTGTGATTGACCCCTTTAAGAGGAGCTTCCCAGATTATATCAATTACAATTCAATTTATTTCCTACCGCAAGATATAGCTACTTGTTTATTTTAACTATCTTGGAGAGTTAATTACTCCCTACTCCAAGATACTAGCCTAAGCTATATTGGTGATAAGAGCCCTAGAAATAAAAATATTGCTAGATCAATTTTAATTAAGCATTATTTTAATTGGTTGTTTTTTAAGTCAATAGGTATGGAGATGAAACTTTGATGGTGTGAAGACTCGACTCCCAAAACACTAAAAATGCACCTAAGATGATAAACAATTTGTTTTTCTTTTCAATGAATCTCTAGCTAAAGGAAGAGTTGAGAATGCAATTCCTTGAAAAACAAATCTTTCCTTCAACATATAAATGAAAAGAAAATATTTTTGTCTTTTTCCAAAAAATCAAAACGAAACTACTAATTATGCTCACAAAAAGGAATCCCTTTTCTTTTCAACACTCAAAACTATAGAAAACAATTCTTTCAAAAGAGAATCTATGATTTCTAGAAAACACACTCAAAACTAAAAAAACTAATCTTGAGATCTAACTTCTAAAAACCTAATCGAAATAAAAGCTTCAAATGTTTTTGAGGACATTTTACTTAGTTATTCAGTAAACTAAGGATTAATTCGTTCAAAATAACAAATCAATCAAAAACACCCAGCTATGTTTTCTTTTATAAAAATGAAATTCACAACATATGACTAAGTCCGTTCAAAGATTTACAAAGAGAAATGAAAACTATTTCTCACCAAGGGAAGATTTCAGAAACCAACCAGACTCATCAAGAAGACAAAGATACCAGGGTGATCTAAGGTTTCTTAGGCTTCTAATCTTTAAGTCACTACAAAGACCGAGTGGAAACAAATCTAGGTATGCAAAACTTCTAGAAAATCATCTAAAACAAAAACACCAATGGAACTTACTGACAAGAGACTTTTGACACGACACATGCAGATCTCGGCAGAGATTAAAAGCAATAAACTAATCCTAAACTTTATTGGACAAAAAGATTTTAGGTTTTTCAAAATTTTTGACAAGGTCCGTAGGCTTCCAGTATAACCAGATGCGGTACCGCTCTGTGCAGTAAAGTAACAGTGCAGAGATTTCCGCACTGTAATATAAACAGAATGTCGAGTCCTCTTAAAAATTTCGAAAAAAACAAAAAGAATCCATAACCTAAAAACTACCCAATCCCACACACATGAAGCAAAAACCAGAAATGAAAATCAAGTTTCTCAAGTCAAAGACAAAGGAAAATTAAAAAAACCAAATTCAGTTCCCCAACAGAGTCGCCAATTTGTTGGCCAGATAAATCGTTCTTGCAGACAAGACCGATCTCCCTAGTATGAACAGATATCTAGCAACAAGCAGGACAACCAAATCTACCTTTCTCTAAACATATTGCAATTCATTAATAAAAACTATAGTTGTTTTAGACCCTACCTTAAGTCCAACGCTAGTTTGTGGCAGTCATGCTCCAACAGCTCCGAATGAGTTTCCTTTTAAGAACTTGCAATCACAAACAAGCGCACATAAAATAATACATGAATAGCTAATATAATTAATCATGTTCATCATGGTGATCAAGGAATCCATGAAATAAACCATAAAACACAGCTTATTGAGAAAAATAAACTTGATTGTATTAACTTTGAAATAGAAGAACTTTACAACCTTTGGTGCCTTGATGTTGTACAAGCTCTTCCTAGGGTCCAAACATGAATCTCCTCTACCTTGACAAGCCTCACTCTCTTCCAAAGGAGATCAAAAGGTATGTAATCTCTCCTCTCAAAAGCTCAATTAGGAAGACTAAGTTCTAGCAGCATTTACCCTAAAAAATATTCAGCTTTGAACCTCCCAAGTAACCAGCCTAATGCTTCATTTTATAGTGCAAAGGAAGGAGGTTATAGGTCCACCATTGAAGGGATAGAGTCCTCCTTCAAAGGGATAAGCTCTTCACATCAAGGGGTTAGCTCCTTAAGGTATGGGATGCATGAATCCTCAAGGAGTGAACTTGCCACCTCAAGATTCCCTCTAGAAGCTTTCAGAAATGACTCAAAGTGAGTTTTTAAGAATGTACTTGCGCATTTTTAACTTTTACAGGGGTCCGCACCCATAACACAGACATATGGCGGTCAAGTGCGCAGGGGACATGACCAATAGGTGTGGGACCATAGGTAATGCTAAGAGAAAGTGCAGAACCAGAGTTTTAGAGATATTTAAGGTTTTTCTCTTATTTTCAAGGCTTGATATGAAGAATTGAAGTTTAAGACTTGCAAAGGAGGAAGGTATGAGTGATGATAGACTCCCATTAATTGTAGAATGTTAAGGTGACAATTTTTGTGTAACACAGACAGTTGGGAAAATTTATTGTAGTTATGAGCACTTCAGAAACTATAGGGACCCTGAAGTTTGATGATGTCAGCAATAGTTTAATGAATGAGGAGCTGTGATGCAAGTCAATTGCAGAAAACCAGGGAGGAGAGGCTGTAGCTCTAGCTGATCCTGGTAGGAGAATGGATCGAGGCCAGCAAGGGCGATCAAGATCGAGAGGCCGATCAAAATCAAGGAGAGGAAGGATCATCTGCTTTCATTGTGGCAAACTCGGGCACATGAAGAAAGAATGTCGATTCTGGAAGAGAGGACAAAAGGATCAGAGACCGTCCAGTACAAATCACAAGTCATCCAGTGCAAATGAAGGTGAGACTACTACTGTAGCCACAGATGGTGATGTGTTGTTTACTGTTTTAGTAGAGGATGCATGTGTATATACATCTAGTAGTAAATTTGACTGGATCCTTGACTCTGGGGCATCTCACCATGTAACCCCATGCAAAGGTAATTTTGTTTCATATAATCCTAGTGATTATGGTAGAGTGCATTTGGGCAATAATCATTTTTGCAGTATTGTTGGAGTGGGAGCTTTCCAGATCAAGATGAAAGTGGACAAGATATATTGTTGAAACAGGTCAGGCATGTACTAGAAATGTGCATTAGTTTAATCTCTATGGGACGACTGGATGATGAAGGCTATTTGACAAGCTTTGGAAAAGGAGGCTGGAAAATTAGAAAAGGTGCATTGGTCATGGCCAAAGGACTCAAGACAGGAACATTATATACATTGAAGACACTGATAGGAAAATTAGATTTGGCTGCTGTCACAAAAGAAGGAAATTCAACAGATCTATGCCATAAGCATTTGGGTCACATGAGCGAGAAGGGCTTAAAAATACTCGTTGATAAAAAATTATTACCAGGTTTGAAATCCTACAATATTGATCTTTGTGAGCATTGTATATATGGTAGACAGAGAAGGGTTTCATTCCTTAGAGGTGGCCATGACAAAAAGAAACATGTGTTAGAATTGGTACACTCGGATGTGTTTGGGCATGTTAACATCAAATCATTAGGAGGAGCATCATATTTTGTAACTTTTATAGATGTTGCATCTAGGAAAGTTTGGGCATATCCTATGAAAAATAAAAGTGAAGTGTTTGAATATTTCAAAAATTCCATGTTGCTGTTGAAAGAGAAAATAACAAATTGCTGAAGTGTTTAAGAATAGATAATGGTAGAGAATATTGCTCAAATGCATTTAAGGAATATTGTAACAGGTTTGGCATAAAGTATGAGAAGGTTGTGCCTGGTATTGCTCAACAAAATGGTGTCACAGAAAGGATGAATCACACCATTATGGAAAAGGTGCAAAGTATGTTGTCCAATTCCGGTTTGGAGAATAACTTTTGGGCTTAAGCAGTTAGGATCGCTTGCTACCGCATAAATAGATCTCCAACTACAGCCTTGGATGGCGGTATCCCTAAAGAAGTTTGGACTGGTAAGAATTTGAATTATTCTCACTTGAAAATCTTTGGATGTGAAGCATTCATACATATTCCCAAAGAAAATAGAACTAAGCTAGATGATAAATCTATGAAATGCATTTTTTTGGGGATATGTGGATGAAGATCTTGGTTATCATCTATGGGATTTAGTCAAACATAAAATTATTAGAAGCAGGGATGTTATATTCAATGAGTCAGGAATGTTTAAGAGGACCGTAGGTGAGTTGGAGGTCAAGAAGGTTATTGACACATTTGAAGAGTAACATGAAAACATACCACCAATACAAGAAAATGAACAACAAATTCAAGAGCATGAAGAACAATGAGTGGAAAATAATGAACAACAAAAATAAGGAATCTTGCAGGGACCTTTACAAGAGATTCAACTTGATAATGCACCACCATAGTTGGTTCGCAGATCTTCTAGGCCTCATAAGCCTTCAAAAAGGTATCCTCCTTCAAACTATATTTTGTTGACTGATGAAGGTGAACCTAATTGTTTTCAAGAAGCTTTTAAAGTCGAGCACAGTAAAGAATGGAAGAAAGCAATGGAAAAAGAAATGAACTCTTTGCAGAAAAATAAAATTTGGGAGTTGGTAAACCTCCCAAAAGGAAGAAAGGCTCTACAAAACAAATGGGTGTATAGGATTAAGCATGAAGGCGATGAAAAGAAGGAAAGGTATAAAACAACACTGGTGGTGAAAGGTTTTTCCCAAAAAGAAGGTATTGACTTCATTGAAATTTTCTCACCTGTTGTTAAAATATCATCCATTAGAGTCATTCTTGGTCTAGTTGCTACTTTAGATCTATAATGTGAATAGTTAGATGTGAAAACTGCTTTTCTTCGTGGTGAATTGGAGGAAGAAATTTATATGGGGCAGCCAGAAGGCTTCATAGAAGAAGGCAAAGAAGGCCTTGTTTATAGGTTGAAGAAGAGTCTCTATGGGTTGAAACAAGCACCTCGACAATGGTACAATAAATTTGATTCATTCATATTGGAGCATGGTTTTCAGAGGTTAGAAGCTGACGATTGTGTCTATATCAAGAGGTACGATCAAGGAAAGTATATCATATTATTGTTATATGTGGATAAGATGTTGATTGTTGGGCATGATAAGAATAATATCAATAGGTTGAAGAAAAATTTGGGTAGTATATTTGCAATGAAGGATTTGGGACCAGCACAACAGATATTAGGCATGCGGATTATGCGTGATAGGAAAAACAAAAGATTGTAGCTGTCACAAGAAAAATATATCAAGAAGGTGCTTGACAGGTTTAAAATGAAGGATGCCAAGCTAGTTGGTAAACCCATTGCAACCCACTTCAAGCTGAGTACTGAATTATGTCCTAGTGATGAAAAGGAGAAAGAAGAGATGAGAAAGATTCCTTATGCTTCAGCAGTTGGCAATTTGATGTATGCCATGGTATGCACACCACCAGACATTGCATATTCAGTGGGAGTAGTGAGCAGTTTCCTTACCAATCCAAGCAAACAGCATTAGCAAGCAGTGAAATGGATTTTAAGGTATCTCAAGGGTACTAGTCATTATTGTTTATGTTTTGGTCATGATGAGACTGTGCTTGAAGGATTTACAGATGCGTATATGGTTGGAGATATGGATACCAGAAAGTCCACTACAGGTTATTTGTATACATTTGCAGGTGTTGCAGTATCTTGGGTGTCAAGACTACAAAGAATAATAGCCCTCTCTACAACAGAAGCATAGTACATAGCTGCAACAGAAGCTTGTAAAGAGATGTTGTGGATGCGGCGATTCCTAGGAGAGATAAGAGTAAAGCAGGACAAATATGTGTTATATTGTGATAGTCAAAGTGCCATTCACTTGGTGAAAAACCCATCATTTCATTCAGAAACCAAACACATTGACTTAAGGTACCATTGGATCCGGCATGTGTTGGAGGAAGAACAATTATCCTTGGAAAAGATCCATACAGATAGGAATTCTGCTGATATGCTCACTAAATTTCTACCATGAAATAAACATGAGTTATGGAGAGGCATGGTAGGACTCGGTCTGACTTGATCACTCTTATTTGGCTTCAAGTGGGAGAACGTTAATTGTGAAGCCAAATTCACACAAGATTCTAGATCCTTCTAGATTAGATCTTTCTAGATCTCCAAGATTCTAAATCTTTCTACACTGCCAATCATTTCTAGGTCATTCCAGATCTCCATCTGAATCACATATAGAATTCTAGATCCTTCTTCTACCTCTATAAATTTGTAATTTCTCTGGCCAAGAAAACCAAGCCAAGGCCCAAGCCTGTTATGTAATGCAAAGTGATTTTTGTTCTCCAGTTATTGTTTTATCTATTCCCTTGTTTCTCACTAAATAATCTTGTTGTTTCTCCATTTGTCTGTCTTTGTGAATTATTCTCTGCTATTGCCGTCTAAATCTTTTAGTATAAATCCGTTGTGTGTTATGTATGCTCTGATCTAACATCTCTTAGGGAAAGAAATCAACAGATAAATTTAGAGAGAATTGTCTAGTTAGCATTCACCCTATCATGCAACATCTGATGTACAGTTTAATTATATATGTATCAAACTGTGTTTAATCATGACATTCGTTGCATAAGAAGGTGTTAGAAAATTATATATATTTTATTGAACCTTCCGAGGGTTAAATGTAATTTCTTTTACGAAACCGGTGCTTGTTATGAGAATGGTTACATCCTTCTTTCAATCACTGTGTGTTAGTCTAATTACTATTAGAGATGGCTTTCTACTACATGTTTTGTAATTCCTTCATACATTCCCTAGCCTAAGCGTGCTCAGTGTTAGGCAAAAAAGGTGAGCCTGATTTCTCTTTTCTAATTTCGCAATTGGCAAGTGCATTTCTTCTCTGGTCTCATTACAAGGGTTTTTCGTTTAGTTTTCTTCATTGTTCGTAATTTATAATTTCTAGATGGAACACCTATTACATATTTAGAAATATGGCATGTATAAGTAGCTGGTTTCACTTATGATTTGAAATGAGATGTTAAAGGCGACGCTCCGTGTATATAAGAATAAAAACACGCATTAAATTTTCTATTATGCAAGTTCTTACCAGTTTATAATTGATTACCTATTTATTCTTGTTTAATGATTGAATATCGCTTGATGATATATCTTTTTTTCCTGTTTTCTTAAATTATGTTTTCCATGTGAAGTTACAATAGCTTGTTTTCATTAACATTATTGAAAATAGTACGTTCATGGATGCGCTACATCTTAACTCTCATATATCAGGATATACTCTACCAAATAATGGATGTTCTAAATGGTCTCTTTTTTTCTTTACCAAAAAAAATGCAACCCTACTTGCTTAGAGAATACCAATTTGCATATGTTTATCTCTATAGTTTACTTGTCAACACATATGATTTTCATCGCCATCTCGAAGATGAGAATTTATAACAGATTTAAAATACCAGTCTTTACACGCATACAAATATGGCCTTTTCGCAACCATATGCTTAAATCGATAAGTGATTGAGGCTCAATATAACCCTAAGCATATTACATAACTATGACTTCATCCAGACCAATAACTAAAGCTTAATAAGATGTTGTTTAAATGCATATGGTCTATACACCTTTCTTCAATAGAAAAAACTAAATGGATCCAGATTTTCTAACTCTATTAGCTAGTGGGAATCCACTTGGGAAACCACACTTTCCTACTGACCATGCGCTGAATTCACCAATTCTCCTAGGGCTGAGATATGTTTATGCTTGTTAATGGAATCAACAATCTCTTTGATTCCTAAGTAATCTATTTTATCGATCTGCTTCCCTAGCAAATTATAAGTGGCTTTTGGGTTTCCCAACCCACTTGCTTAGGAATTGTTTTTTCCAAAAACAAAAAAAATTAGTGGCTTTTGGGTTTCCCAACCCACTTGTTTAGGAATTGTTTTTTCCAAAAACAAAAAAAATTCTTTAAAGCTTGCTTTTCTTTCTAGGTAAGCTTTATTTTACCTATACATAGTGTTTTTCTCCAATTAAGTGATTTATTAGACCTTTCTCTTTCATTATATTAATTTTTTTTGTTTCTACCTATTAATTTTTAAGAGATATTTAAAGGAAAAATTATTTTAACTCATCTATTAGTAGTGGTTTTCAAATTTTGGCAAGAATATCTTAACTCTAGTGTTTATTTCCCAAGAAATTTACAATTCTCTTTTTCTAAAAAAAATAAAATATTTATTACATCACAATAACTTTATTGTTCATATTTATTTCAAATCTAAAAATATCTTAACTCTAGTGTTTATTTCCCAAATAACTTTCAACTTTTTATTTATAAAAAAAATTACTTATTACTTCACAATAACTTTACTGTTCACATGAATTTCAAATCCAACATTTATTGTTCACATCTCTTTCAAATGCAATCTGGTTTTCTAGCTATCGAATCTAAAAATAGTGAAACGTCAACTTAAAAACATTACATAATTTTACTAAATTAACAATAGTTGCCAAAGTAAATGAATCCGCGACCCGTGACTAACAAAATTATTAGTGTTTCTGATCTGACATATAATGCATAACAAAACGGTAGGTTTTAAAAGTTGAGAGTACCTATAACAAAAACGGCAGGTTTTAAAAGTGGAGAGTACCCTCCGTAGTTGAGCACTCCCTAGAATGTAAACATCATCTCAACATGCATGATGCATGCGAACTTAATGAGGTTTTAGTGAATGAAACCAAATTGTACAAATGAGATTTGAACTTAAATGTTAATGTTATATTCTAAAAAGTTCAGATGAAACGTCATGTGCTTGACTTAAGCTAACAATACTAGTTGGTGTTTCTAAAACATCAGAATCTTTAGTAGCCTTATTCATAGATATAAGAACTAAGTTATTGGTTTGACTTTGCTATTGTTGTCACAGACCATCACTGCAGAACGATTAGTCTATTATGAGTGTCGTACTATGGTTAAAACACTACTGAAAGCAAGAAACTGTTATCAGATGGAATTACTATCTGAAACTATATCAAAATACACCTGTAACAAATACTTGGAAAGGCATATGGTGTTGCGCTTATGATAGTAAATTTATTTTACCTTTCCTTCGTCTGGTTTTCGGTGAATGACATATCTCGATGAATAATACATTTCGATGAATGAGACAATTGAAACAATCAAGATAAAAAATTTGACTAGTGTGTTACGACACATTGAAACCTTTACCTGACTGTAGCACGTCAGATAATGAGAATTTTGTCACCCAGGTTTAAGACATGAACTTGAAGTGCAGCACATGTAATGTCTATTACAACTGGATTCTAAAACATTGACACTACCTTTCAACCGCATTCCTTCTAATTTTTCCATGACATGTCAAGCAATTCACTTCAACTCGATTGTAAAACATTGACCCTGCTTCTTTTCAACAATAGCCCTGCTCATTTTTGGATGCCATGTCAAACAATTAACCTATTCCAAAACATCACATCATATTTTGTCGAATTATTGCCTTGTATTTATCATTTTTTATTCGGGAAAAATACTTTCCATCATGTTTTTTAAGAATAGGTATGGTTGACTACGTGGATTATCTGACTCCGTATTTGGATCAACCATGTGAGACTGTTAGTAAATTCATTCAACGATTTAGAAATCAATCCTGGAACTGTGAGACTGGCAGCAAATGAGGCCGAGAACCGTTCGGTTGCATTGCTTCATTTCCTGGAAACAACTAATGTACGTAGGAGGAGTATGCAATATTTCATGACCAGGACAGTACGAGAGTTTGCAACTAACGAAAATCACTTGCCCCCTACATTTTCTTATTTGTTTCTTTAATTAGAGAAAACATTCTAAGGTAAAAGTCCGAGGGATTGTAGGGAGCACCAATACAGTTGATACTATCTTACTCAAATGTGTTGATAAGCTAAAAGGTTGACGATGTTGATAGGTTTTTTATTTTATTTTTATTAACATTTATGTATAACTTAATTATATATTAAATAATATCTATTTAATTATATATTTATTTTAAAAATATATTTAATTATAATCATATATTTATTTTATGTTATGCAATAAAGGGATACATTAGTAATTTAGGGACTTGTATATGTGTTAAAGGAATTATGTAATTTATTTCATTTTAAAATTCATCATTTTACATTCTTTTCCTTGCCTAAACCATTTGAAACCAACAAATTTTGTTACCAACATATTTTTATGAGTAAAATGACATATGTATAGTTAAAATTGGATCATTTAACATTTCTTTCCTTTAGACAAAAATATTTTTATTTACAAAATGCTATTTAGATGGTTAATTTGATGAACTCCTTTATATCAACCCATAGAAAATATAATTAACTTTCTTTATATTTCTTCCACTCTAATCTAATCAATAAAAATTAAAAAGAAAAGACATAACACTCTCACCTGGTTGATTTGCTCAATTAAATTTTAAATATATCTTCAAATTTAGACACCAGTTATTTTTACTATTTATTTACTAAATTATGTTTTAATTTTCTAAATTCAAAAAATTATCTTAATTTCTAAATATATAGCCAAATTTTATAAGCATTTCTGATCTGAATCGGATCCATAAACGACTGTCAAAGAACCTTGACTATATCGGGACGAAACAAATCTTTAAAGAATCCAAAACAACATCAAAGACACCCTGAACTAGTGGCAATGTCGACTAGTGCGGAATGATGAGGACCTCGATCAAAGTGCACTGACCGAGGCTCATGGAGACTGCGTGGGAGGTCAAAGTAGCCCTTGGGAGCCCCTGATCGGGAAAAGGAGGTGATTTTCGATGCGTGATTAACGCTAATCGCTGGGTGAACAGTGCCAAAATGGGAAAGCCCGAGCACCCGGTCACATGGGGGGACCAGAGAACCGCAGGCAGAAAAAGGTAAAAGAGCTAAAGTACAAAGGCGGGACCCACACCCTAGAAACCGGTAGTTTTGATTGGGGTGCCCTTGAACAGTAAGAGGTTTTGGACAGGAGCGGAGTGATCCCATACACTGATCGACACGTGGTGGCGGAGGAGAGAGAAAACCACTGTTGATCGCGCACTATCAGTCGAGCAAGGCAACCGCGCTCGACGTGTGCATGACATCAGATCTTGAGAAACCTAGATTAGACGGCTGAGATTACGCCCGATAGAATGAAGTGGAATCAATAGGGAATTACGCCGCGCTCTAAAGGGATTTGGAATCCGTTTAACTTCCACAGTGGAGGAAGAATGCATCCACGACATAACTGAAGAAACGAACCGATGAAGCATGCTTGCACCAATTAGATGGGGACACATGGCCACTCCCTGGGCGTTCATGCTGATGTCGAACAAGGAACTCCAAGCATAGCTGCAGAAGGCGAATTGATGCAAGCGGCAGAGAAACCAAACAGGCGTAAGGATCGAATGGCTAAAGCCATGAATAGAGACAGTCGAACGGAAGAGTGGATTGGAAACCTGAAATTGAGAGGTTTCCAAGTGACAAAGAGAGACAGAGAACAGTAAAGCCAAGGAGAGGAGATAGAGGGCTGAGCTGACCACAGGCGGCGTCGAGCACTAGAGAGCTTGAAGATTCAAGCCTTCCCATAGAGGAATCTGTCCGGACTGAGCATCACATTTGGCTCTTTCCACTGTAGACCAAGGGTCATAGAATTGGTAGGAAGAAAAAGAGTCTATGTACTCTGAGTGGCTTGGAGAATCCAAGAACCACTCTGCCAAACAAAATCTGCTTCAGGAGAACTCATATTGAGTCCCTGTATTGTAATTTCTCTGCTGAAAGACATAATAAAACAAGGACACCACTAAAGCTGGACTCGAGACGTAGCCCTGGAGAGTAGGGTGAACTCCTTATTAAAAACTGCCTGTGTCTTTGTGCTGCTTACTGTATTTCTCTGTTGTGTTTCCATTCAAATATCTGTGTATTGGTAATCTGATCGATTTGTTGCTTAAATAACACAGAACACACACCAGCACATGAGTCTGTAATACCTTTTGTTTAATAAATCTTCAAATGAGGTCACTCATAGGGTGATTATTAGATCAAGTGTTATCAGAGATCTAGGCTATAAGGTTAAACAAGCTTGTGTTGGTTTAGCTGTGAATGCTCACTAGATCAAAGCTAAAATTAGGAGAAAGAGAGTTGGTGGAAACTAATCCTGAAATTGGGAGAGTCTATTCTTAGAAGACAATGTCAGAGGAAGGTTCTATAGGGCCAGACCCTCAATTCATAGAAAGTTTCCTAGTTATAAAGTCTATGGTAGAAGAAATGTATAGGGAATTTAGAAAGCATAAGGATGAAGATTCATTAGGCTCTAAACAAGATAAAGAAGAAGATGAATCTCATTCGCATGACCGCTCAAAAGGAAAGGGGAAAGAAGAAAGCTTTCCTACACCTACTAATAGCCTTGTACATAATAGGAAAACATCTTTGATTAAACTAGATGTTAAATTTGATTTTCCTATATATGATGGGGAGCTAAATGTTGAAAAGTTGGACAATTGGATTAGACAAATTGATGTGTATTGCAGAGTACAGAACATAGACTCAAACAAGAATAAAATACAACTTGCAAGCCTACGCCTAGGAGGCACTGCCTTGGTTTGGTGGGAAGGCAGAACCCAAGCTGATATGAAGAAGCATGGTAAGACCATCTCTATGTGGAGTGAATTTTTTGCTACAATCAAAAAGAAGTTCTATCCATTGGCCCACATGCAACAAGTCATGATGAGTTGGCAAACTCTTCGGTAGTTGAAGGGGAAAAGTGTGCAAGGGTATACTCAAGAGTTCAGAAAGAGAGTATTGATGTTGGGCATCTCATTAGAGTCACTAGAAACTCTTTTGAAGTACATTGGTGGTCTACATAGCTACATGAGGCATACCATCCTCATGTTTAATCCCACTAGTATAGATGAGATATCTGTACAAGCTACTCATCTAGAAGCTAGAGGAAAGAATGGAAATCTAGAAGTTGGGGGACCATCCCAACTCATTGTAAGCAAGAGCAAGGAGAAAAGAAAGTAGAAGTGGAAAGCAAGGAAGGCTAGCATTGCATAAAAAGGCAAAGCTTCGTGCACTCACTGTAAAAAGAAGGGGCATGATGATGAGCATTGTTTGATTATGCATCTAGAGCTGAGACCTAAGAAGTCCGAGGGCAAGAAGAAGAAGATTGTTGTAGCTATTCAGAAATATTTGGGGTCAGACTCAGGAGATGAAACAATCATTGCAGCCCCAGGTATAAAAGGTAAGATTTCTGAAGAATCTACTAGTAATTCTGCTCAATCTGTTATTGATGAAGGACATGAGAGAAAAAGACATGAGCTTTTCCATATTCGAGTTGTTTCCAAAAATCAAAAGATTGATATTTTGTTTGATAGTGGCTCACAAGTAAATCTAATTTCTAAAGCAATTGTAAAGAAATTGGGATTAGCGACTACACCTCACAAGAAACTATACCCATTAGGTTGGTTGAATGATAAAGCACAACTACAAGTGACTAGACAGTGCAAATTGAAGTTTTCTTTTGGGTCAGCATTTGTGGATGATGTTGAGTTAGATGTAATTCCTTTGGATATATGTGGAATTGTTTTAGGAATTCCTTACTTGTATGATAGAAAGGCTATTTTCTATAGAGCTGAGAACAAGTATCTACCTGTTAAAGATGGAATCGAATACTTTGTAAGAGTTCATAAGCTCAAGAATAATTATACTCTCATAAACTCAGGACAGATGAAAAGAATGATAAATTCATGCAAACAGTTCTCACTGATGGTTGTAAAGGAAAAGACACTTGATAAAACCAATGTATTTGAGGGCTGTAATGCTGATCAGCAAGCTGATATATAAAAGATTGTTTCAGAGTATTATGTCTTATTCAAAAACCTAAAGGTATGCCACCCAAAAAGGGAATAGTAAATGATATTATTTTGCAGCAAGTTGTTCCTTTGCTTAACATTGGGATGTACATGTTGTCTGCTTTAGAGAATGCTGAAATCAAGAAGCAGGTGCAGGAGTTGCTCGAGAAAGGGTTCATCAGGCCTAGCACATCACCATGTGGGTCACCAATCGTTTTGGTGAGAAAGAAAGATGGCTCGTGGAGAATGTGCATTGAATACCGAGCACTGAATAAGATAACAATAAAAAATTCTTATCCTCTTCCTCACATAGATGATCTTTTAGATCAACTGAAGGAGGCAGTTTATTTAACCAAGCTGGATTTGCAAGTGGATACCATCAGGTGAGAGTTGCAGAGCAAGATGCATGGAAGACTGCTTTCAAAACAAAGCAGGGATTGTATGAATGGCTGG
>APFE031134712.1:65010-124227 GCA_000404065.3 Pinus taeda
TAATATATATTAATATATCATGATATATATTAACTCTATATATATGGGAGGGAAGAACAAAGACATAGAATGATAGAGGTGGAGAGATAGGGGGAGTGACAAGGGAGACATGGAGATAAACTAAAGGTGAGGGGGGAGGAGGAATGAAGAGAGAGAGAGGGGGACACAAAGATGGAGGGGGGAGAGAGATAAGGAGAGAGGGAGGGAGATAGTGAGAGGATTGGAGGGGAGAGAGAGAGAGAGATAGAGATGGGGAAAGAGAGAGGGAGGTAGGAGAGAAAGGGAGAGAGATGAAGGATGTGAGAGAGGACTTGAGAGAGAGGAGGAGAGAGGGAGGGAAGAACAAAGACGTAGAGAGTGAGAAGTGGAGAGAGAGTGGGAGTGACAAGGGAGAGATTGAGAGAGAGAGTGTATATTTAGGGGTGAGATAAAGAGACAAAGAATGAGAGATGGAGAGAAGGGGAGAGAGAAGGAGAGAGTGAGGGATTTAATAACAGAGAGAGAGAGAGATGGGGGAAAAGAGAGGGAGGTAAGAGAGAAAGGTTGAGAGAGAAAGGACGAGAGAGAGGAGGAGAGAGGGAGGGAGGGATAGAGAGATGGAGTTGGAGGGGAGAGAGTGAGGGAAGAAGAAATACATAGAGAGTGAGAAATGAAGAGAGAGAGGGAGTGACAAGGGAGAGATGGAGAGAGAGTGTGTATGTTTGGGGGTGAGATAAAGAGACAAAGAAAGAGAGATGGAGATAATGGGGGAGAGAAGGAGAGAGAAGGAGAGAGGGAGGTATATAGTAACAAAGTTGGAGAGAGAGAGAGAGAGAGAGAGAGAGAGAGAGAGAGGTGGGAGAGAAACAGAGAGAGAGGAGGGAAGAGAGAGAGGATGTGAGAGAGTAGAGAGAGGGAGGGAAAGAGAGATGGAGTTGGATGGGGAGAGAAAGTGATTGATAAGGAAGAGGGAGAGAGAGGGAGAGAGGATAACATGAGGGAAGAGATATAGAAGTGGGGGAGAGGAAGAGAAGGGAAAGAGAGAGAGGGAGAGGAGGAGGGAGGGATAGATAGATAGATTGGAGAAAGAGAGTGTATGTTTTGGGGGTGATATAAAGAGATAAAGGGAGATAGATATAGAGATGGAAGGTGAAGAGGGGGAAGAAGAGAGAGGTGGAGAGAGGGAGGGAGGGACAAGGAGATTGATAGATATGGAGTGAGATAGGGTGTGTGTTTGGTGGGGGGGGGGGGTGGGGTGGATAGAGAGACAAAGAAGGAGAGATGGAGGGAGATATAGTTATAGATGGAGGGGGGGGAGAGGGAAGAAGGTTTCTTGCACTAGATGCACCAATTTCAGTGTAGATGGTGATTTCTAATCCTATTTGATTTCTTGCACTAGATGCATTGATTTTAGTATAGATGTTGATTTTTAATGATATTTGATTGCTTGCACTAGATGAATTGATTTCAATGTAGATGATTTCTAATCCTATTTGATTGTTTTCACTAAATGCATTGATTTCATTGTAGATGGTGATTTATAATCCTATTTGATTGCTTGAACTAGATGCATTGATTTCAATGTAGATGTTGGTTTCTAATAATATTTGCTTACTTGCACTAGATGCATTGATTTGAGTGTAGATGTTGATTTCTAGTCCGATTTAATTGCCTGCATTAGATGCATTGATTTCAGTGTAAATGTTGTTTTCCAATCTTATTTGATTGCTTGTATTAGATGCATTGATTTCAATGTAGATGTTGATTTATGATTTGATGTAATTAGATGTATGATGGTACATTAATTTTAAAGTGATTGGATTAACATTGTGCATTGATTTCAGTGTAAGCACAACAAATTATTGACAATGTATATTGATTTTTGTGTTATAGTAATTCAACCTATTAATACTAGAGAGCAAGAGAGACAAGGTATGATTCTTACTACATGATCTGTTGTTGAATATTAGTTTTGCTATGCTAATTTCAACTTCAGATTTATAAACAAATGCTTGTTAATTGCTTAATGTGCATGGTTCTCTTATGGTGTTTGTGATTGGAAACAGTTAAATTTTATCAAGTTTTATGTGAAATTCATGAACAAGATAACATGAAAAACAAGTGCTAAATAGAAACAAAGAAAAGTACAACAAACCATCAACATGAACAATTAACACAGTGTCTTGATGAAGGAGTTCACCCCTCCTAGGCTACATCTCCTTGGTCCAGCTTCCATGGCTTGGGCCTCTGTCTTAGCTCAATATGGAAAAAATACTATTTACAAAGCTCTACTACTCCTAAAACCTACTTTAATGTGTTCAGAATGTCCAAATTAGCTAGGTAAACCTTTTCCTGAGCTTAATTTGGTCGAATTTTGCTCCATTTGTGCTCAAAAAAGTTTTCCCTAGGAAAACTCCTCTAAAACTGGTAGAATTCCTATTAATCCTGCTATTTTTGGAGTTAGTGCCAAATTTGGTGGGTCTGCCAAAAGTGCCGCCGAATTAAACTCGAGTTTAATTATGGTAAACACGTTTAAATTCAAGTTAATTTGGATTAACTAGCACTAATCACACAACTAGTTAACTATTAGTTTGTGGTTTTCCATGAGTGGTCACATGTGATGTATTAAATGTTAGTGGTCATGTTTCTGCTAGTTATGGTGTGTATTGTTCATCGTTTGGATAACGGTTTGATGTTACCATCGGGGTGTTCACATGGGAGGGCTGGGCCTCCTAACCCCAACCTCAAACACATGAAACTTTAAATAGATGCAAACAACATTACAGTTAAGAAACAATCGATGGTGTAGTGGTATGTCATATAGTTTGTGCAAAGCAGGTCCCGGGTTTGACCCCCCCAACCTGCCATAAATTTTGTCACACTGCGCTATAACTAGTCCTTTGGGGAGGGACACGTGGTGGCCTCCGGGCTTGCCACTTGTCCCCTCCTCATTGGACCACCTTCAACCAATCAAAACTTGTCACATCACCACACCTATGAACCAATAAAAATATGCCACTTGGCGAACCATGATTGAGCATTGACCAAAATTGACTTTGCACAGTCACCTGCCACATCAATAGTGTTGATGTCTGAGTGTGAATACCTATTCAACCCCTTTCCACATTTAATTTATCAATCCGGGTGCGTACTTTGTTTCAAGGTAATGCGTAAAATATATGTAGGTAGCAATGACACAATCAATCACCAATCTTAGATTCAATGATAGAGTTAACAAAAGAACCACTGTGACAGTAATAAGAGTAAATTGTAGAACTATAAAAAGCATTCACAACAATTAATTAAAATATTGTAACAACAATCAAATTAGATCAACACACATGAAATAACAACACACGAAAATAATGCAACACCTGATCAGAAGAGTGGGCTCAACTCTCTGACAAGGGCTACGATGGATTCACAGCTTCTAGAGAGAACAAAAAAATAACTTGCATTCAATTAAGTTAAACAATATTATGTTACAATCTCAATCTCTTGCACGGCTAACCCTAATTCACAACATTGAAACTCTTCTTATACAATATGTAGAGAAAATTGTCCTTCAATATGGCAGCTAATGTCTATCATTATACAATCATTACAGCGACCAACCAGTTACCAAGAGAAATACAAGAAACGTCTGGAATAGGCTTGAAATCTGTTATGTTGTTACAATGCTTGCTGATATGATGCTGGAAGCTGAGAATCACTTTTGTGTTTCGCACCCGTAACCTTTGACCACCAGATCTGCGGAAATTAAAAGATTAGTAACTCGCATAGGCAAAATATCCATGACTATTACTTCATTAATTAAACATTCTATGAAGGCAATCAAAGAGGGTTTACCTTATGCATTTAGAATGATTAGTGAATATAAATGGTACAAAGGGGTGAGAGAGAGAGAGTAAAAATTGAGGGAAAAAGTATGCAGATTTGGCACCCAACATCTCCCCCCAACTGGTCTTTCTGCATGTCCTCATGCAGCTGATCGTCTATTTAGATCTGGGTTGGATCGACTGTGGTCAGCGTGCAGCTGAGCAAGGTCATATTCCTCGGCCATATCTATCCCTAGAGGTTTATATCCTTCAGTCATAAGGACATCCTTCCATCAATCATTACTCACATTGTATGCTGGAGTGTAATGCTCTAATGGCAGCCAAACGAGGGGAAACTAAAACCGCAGCCCCATCCATCGGACCCCACAAGTTTGGATGCATGCAACAAAACATGGCACGATTTCTAATGCTCGCAAAAAATTGGGTTCCCCAAAAGGCTTCCGGTTTCTGACAGCTAATGATGACATCATCCATCTTCTTTGGCCGCTGTCAATTACTTCATCCTGAAAAGTGACTATTTGTCTGACACATAGGTCAGTACACCATATCTGTGTTGCCAAAATTTGTTCCTTAGACCCCTAAATCTATATAAAGGTGGAGTGCCTGTTATAAATAGTCATTGACTAACCATTCTCCCTCCTTATTATCAGTGGCTTTGTAGCTTGATTTTCTTCAAAAGTATCACAAGCCTTCCTCCATTTAACCTGGTTAATGGTGTAGGAGGTAAAGGCTCACAGGTGCACATCTCCCACGAACAAAATTGGGTTGAAGCTCTCATCATCCTTCAAGAAATAAATGTACATGTAGAGCTCACACATCAAGTGTGGGTTCACGATATCATGGATTCTTATAATACGCAGGAATTATATCGGGTCCTCGATCTCATGGCTGATCTCCTTATAGATGCTTTCCAAGCAGAAGAAAAATAACTGCACATGAAGAAACAAAGCATAACTATGAGTAGGAGGTCGACATGCCATTACCTATCGTGCTAGGGTAAGCATCTGTTCCTTATTTGCCTTCAACCCCTATATCTGCCCTTCTAAATCCCTTATCTTTCTGTGTTGTTTCTCCTGCCTCTGTTTTTCTTTGTCTAGTTGGTCTACATACTTGGTGACAATCACAATAGACTACTCACAAACCCTCACTGTCTCCTTATTTTGTTCATTCACAACAAATTGCCATCTTTGAATTTCAGTCGCTGAAGAATTCTCAGGCCTCAAACAACTTTTCTACAGGACTAGTCTGTGTAGTAGCAAAAGTCATGGGAGCATCTTCTATCTATAAAGATTCCAAGGAGACATTGACCTAGGGCCTTACAACCTTCCAATTATATTTATTTACCTTCTTCTTCAACCGAGATACTCGCTTTCTCAGCTTCCAAACCTCCATTTTTAATTGCTCGGTCTTTCCGAACTAAAGTTGATACCTCTCCTTGAGAGGTGGTCTCCTTCTCTCACACTGTTCTACCCACTCTTGTTTAATAGTAAGTTCATTTCCTAGCCCCACAGTTGGTTTAGGAGGTGGTGAATTACCTTTAGAGGCATTGGCTGGTTCCTTCATCAGGTCTTCCTTACTTGGCTTCCTGTCCTCGAGAGCACTTTCTCTCTCAACTTGTCTCAATTCGGGAACATCCGTCACTTGGACAGTGCCTTCGTTAATTGCCCCTTGCTCCAATCCTGCTGTAAAAATTTCTTTCTCGATCTATTCTTCAGGAAGCCCCTACTTGGAATCCACAAGTAATGAGCCAACAATGGTTGTGCCCTCCTTCAGACCGACATACTTCAATATGGGAGGAACAACAATTTCTTTTGTTGAATCACAGGAGGAATAGACCTTCTTTTCTCCTCTTGGCAGTGTGGCCTAAAACAGAGAATGGGGAATTTCCTCCACTTGGTCGATACCGGCCCCGCCTACTACTTCTAATTCTTTTTCCTCTTCGCCTTCATTCTTCAATTGGGCCGAGCCTTCTTCATGTGGTGCCTCTTGTCTTGCAGTCGACACTGGTTCTTGTGGAACAACGTCAACCTCAGGATTTGCCTCCTCCATGTTTTCCTGCCCTGACTGAGTTGGTGGTGGTTCTTGTGTAGCACCCCCATTCATTTCAACATCCATGTTTTTTTGGGGATGTTGGTCCTAGTGTAACAACCTCACTTTCCATCTCTTTGACCTGAAATTCTTCTCGTTGCACTTCATTAATGAAAGTTGATTCCTACAAAACAAAATCAACTCCATCCATCGTCTTCATATCCACTTTGATAGATTCCATAGGCAAGGCTAGTTCTTGTGTGACAGCCTTGACTATATCACCAACCGTCTCCTCCACTTCCATTTCTGCAATAATAGGCTCCACAAATGGGGCTGGTTCTTGTGTGACAACCTTGACAGTGTCACCAACTGTTTCTTCCACTTCCACTTCCATGTCTGTAATAATAGGTTCTACAGTTTCTTCCACTTCCATGTCTATATTAACAGGTTCCACAATTTCTTCCACTTCCATGTTTGTATTAATAGGTTCCACAATTCCTTCCACTTCCATTTCTGCATTAACGGGTTCCACGACTGGGGCTGGTTCTTGTGTGACAGCCTCGACTGTGTCACCAACTGTTTCTTCCACTTCCACTTCCATCTCTTCTGGTTCCTCTTCTTCTTTCTCTGTTTCCTCGGGCTCCTCTTCTCCTCCTACTGTACCAGCAGGGGATGCCGGTCCTTCCTCTGATCCTTCTGGTTCTTCTTCTCCTCCTGCTGTACTAGTAGGAGATGCTGGTTCTTCCTTGGGCTCTTCTTCCTCTCCCACTATACCAACAATAGATGTTGGTTCTTCCTCTCCTCCCACTGTACCAGCAGGAGACGCTGGTTCTTCCTTGGCCTCTTCTTCCTCTCCTGCTATACTAGCAGGAGATGCTGGTTTGTTGCTCAGGCCCTTTTTCCTCTCCTGTTGTACCAACAAGAGATGTTGGTTCTTCCTCAGGCTCTTCTTCCTCTCCTGCTGTACCAGCAGGAGATGCTGGTTCTTTTTCAGGCTCTTCTTCCTCTACTGTTGTAACAGTAGGAGATGTTGGTTCTTACCCCTCCAATTCCTCTCTAGCAGCTACAACAACTGCCACTTCCTCCTCCATCATTTCGAGGAATTGTGCCCAAGGTACTTGCAATTGGGTCAATGCATACATGACCAACAGTTGAACTAGTCCATGGTTTGTGAGGACCGCCAACACCTCGTATGAGTGTCGAGTTGAAGACTCTTCATCAAGAAGAAAGGCATGTTCAGAGAATGAACTTGTGCCTATGGAAATCGAAGGTGGGCTAGAATTTTGAAGTGGTATTTGAATAGGGTGGTGAACCACCCCTCGCAGGTTATATATTTCATAACAATGCCTGCTACCTCACCCCATGGATGTGGCAAGGACTTACGGTCATACCCCCTTCCCTTCAGAACAACGCTTTCTTTAGCCTGCAAAAACAATTCTAGGAATTCAGGTAGCGGAGCCTTTCTTGAGAACCACTTCTGCCCCTGCTGTGTTAACCCACTAACTTCTACAGTGGCCTCTTATGTGACAAGGACTTCTAATTCTCTAACCCATGAGAAATTATCGTCCAAATTCATCGCGAACTCTATTGTGATCCCCTCATCGAACCCCTGCAATATGTTGAAATAAGCATCCCATCCCGCCTCTTCAAAGATTCGCCATACATCTGCATTGCTGTGGACTAGGGTTGTATCCTTGTGTTCATGATGCATAGCTAGTCCACCCATCTTGTAGAAACTGTAACAGCACTTGAGACGTAGCAGACTATTGGGAGGAGTGACAACAACCAACTTCTTGCAGTAACAACATGGTAAAAAAAATGAATAAGGTGGGACGACGGTAAAACGGTGGGTAATTTCTCGAGAAATGAAGAGAATCATGGTGGATTATGGTGGATGTGTGAATGGCATGGTAATTGTTATGCATTAAATGAGAAGGTACATATTTCAAATCTCCACGCATGCCAATAATTATGCAGAGTAATGATGGAGATCGTGGAGCGTACCATCGCACAAGGTTTAATGATGGTAATGGTTTAATCATTAGTGCAGTTTTAATTATGCCATTGTTTAAATATGACAGCACCCCCCCAACTTATAAATAGCCATCCGTGGAATGTCAATGTATTGGCCATAGAATATTTAATTAATATGTAAAAGTCAATGGAGACGTACCTGGCGACCTACCTAACAGTTGGCAAGGTAACAGCGGGGTAACAATGACCGAGGAGTAACAACATCGACGAAGTAACAACAACCGAGGACTAACATCATCATTGGAGTAACAAAAACCGAGGAGTAACAACATCGGTGGAGTAACAACAACCAAGGAGTAACAACATCGGTGGAGAAACATCATCGAAGGAGTAACAACAACCGAGGAGTAACAAAATTGGTGGAGTAACAACATCGACAGAGTAACAACAACTGAGGAGTAACAACACCCAAGGAGTAACAACACCCAACAAGTAACAACATCCAAGGATTAACATCACCCAATGAGTAACAATACCCAATGAGTAATAACATTCGAGGAGTAACAACACCCAAGGAGTAACAACATCCGAGTAGTAACAACACCCAACGAGTAAAAACATTCAAGGAGTAACAACACCCAACGAATAACAACACCCAAGGAGTAACAACATCCGAGGAGTAACAACACCCAACGAGTAACAGAATTCGAGGAGTAACAACACCCAACAAGTAACATCATCCGAGGAGTAACAACACCCATCGAGTAACAAAATCCGAGGAGTAACATCACCCAATGAGTAACAACACCCAACAAGTAACAACACCCAATACTTAGAAATTTTTTGGGAGTAACAACAAACATTACTTAGAATTTTTTTCCAGAAGATAAATATTAGTGGAGTGACTATCCCTGTTGGGCACGGGATCCCCCAAGGAAAGTTTTGGGGCTTAAAGCCCATTTTTTGGTTAAAAGTTGTAAATCCGATGTAAATACTCCGCATTTTGTGGGTGCGGAGCGCGAAGTTGTAAATGAGTCATAGGGTTGTTTTCCCTCAATTTTATAATGTAATCTCGACTTTAGAGATCTACCCATGGTCCACGGACCATGGGATTATATAAATAGAGCGAGGATCTAAGTAGTTGAGACATAATAGGAGATAATAGAATTATAAGGAATGATGATGGAATAGAAGGGTAGTGGAAGATCTAAGTGTAGAGTCGAGTCTTTGGGTCATAGAGTAGGAGAAGGCTCTGCAATTGAGTGCGCAAAGGCCTAGTAGTCTGCAGCTGAGTGCGCGGACCCCTACAACTGAGTGCGTAGGCAAGTCGAGTTTGTAACTGTTGAAGCATTAATAAAGAGAAGTTTTACATCAATTCTGTGTATTTATTTCCTGTTTTCTGTATCAAATATATTGGGTATAAATTGCATTTTTATTGTCTATATGGTGCACGAAAATATCTAATTGTGTTGATTAAGTAAATGCGAGATAAGGTATCTGTTTACGCGAAGTTAACTAACAATTGTAAGAAGATAAGTAAGGTATGCGGTGTAACTTGGGGAAATAACGTAGATTGCTACCCTAGCAACGCGAAAGCATCTTAGCGCCTGGTTAGTGCACGAAAGGCGATCCTCATAGATCGTGAAGGTCTCGCAGGTCAGGACAGTGCGTGAAGCGACCTGCGCAAAGGTAGGCATAGTTGGATTGAATTTACCCCTCAGACATCTCCAGGGTGCAGAAACCTGGTTCTAGCATCCCCCCATACTGCTTCGGGTGAGACTTCAGTCTGCGCACCGCAG
Organism: Pinus taeda; assembly: GCA_000404065.3. Classification (NCBI taxonomy): domain Eukaryota; kingdom Viridiplantae; phylum Streptophyta; class Pinopsida; order Pinales; family Pinaceae; genus Pinus; species Pinus taeda. Next base: position 74,630 of record APFE031134712.1, read on the forward strand.
GCTGATGCCAAAAGGGCCAGTAGTGTAGGGACTTGTTTGGCTAATTAAATCCGAATCTGGGTTAGGCCCCCTCAAGCCAACAAATGGTTCCGTTGCCAGGACCAGAATCTACATAGAGATGTCTGATGTCGTATCATTGGAATCCAACTAAGAAGGAAATTTAAGGTTGGTTGGATAGGAGGATTTACGAGTTCGCGGCACAGGAGAACAGGAAGCCGCGACTGACAAAAGAAGAGTGGTTAGACTGCTACCTGTACACAGAGATCCACGAAATCTTCTTCACGTCTTTTCCTACTGAGCTGTACGAGTGGATCACGAAGCTAGTAGATAGCCAAGGAAGGTGGAAACTCGACAATATTATTGTGTGGACCTCAGAGTTAGTACGCAGGTTGGAAGCATTGGAGGATAAGATCATGCACGCCATCGATCATTGGCTTGATCGGATTATAGGAGGATTCATTACTGAGTTCGCGGTTGACACCTCAGTTAGCTATAGAGAGGTAGAGCAATGGTTTCTCAAGGGACCACAAGGAAAGTATGTAAAATCTCTGAATGCTTAGATTAAAATGTTATTGTGTGAAAAAAGGGTTATGAAATTACCTTGAGGTTCGTGGCTATGCGAAGTGGAAAAACTTATAGGAATGAAGGAAATAAGGGACCAGAAACTAGCCCCTTGATTTCACCTTCACGAGGGGACGAGGAAGAACTCACGAAGGTCTCACCGTGAAGTGTGATCCATCTGATAAGGTAAAGAGTTCTGCGAATACCACCCCCACCAACACCGCCACCAACTTCACCGCCTTCACCTCCATCTTCACCCGTACCACCTCCACCACCACTGTAAGTCAATATGGCAAGCATGATAAAGTTGCATATGTTCAAGGGATTGAGAAATGAGGATTTAGACCAACTTTGGTTCGTGGTAAGAGCCATATGGGAAGCGCAGGGAGTTACAGATGACAATATAAAGAAAGCGACACTGGTTAGTGCCCTGCAAGACCGCGCGCTGACCTGGTATATTAAGCACTCCAATCACAATCCAAATGCGGGAATTGTGGATATCCAAGCAGTGTTAAACAAAGAATTTAGTAGGCCAAAGTCTGAAGCACAATCGATCATTGGATTCAAAGAAATCACAATGCTGCTGGGTGAGACTCCTTCAGAGTTGGATCAATGGTTGAAGTGTATGATTTACAAAGCTAATATGAATCTGACAGATGGACAACATCGCGAATGGTTTGTAGCATCACTAACACCACATTTAAGGAGCGTACTATTGCAACAGAAGTTAACAACTCAGGTAGAGGCCTTAGAGATCGCGATGAGGCTTGATGAGACCCCAATGCAAGATCTTAACTTGGGAGTTCAGCAGATCCACGCGCAGTTGAAAAATTATGCTTGGAGATGCAGAGTCTGAAATAGGACAGAAAAACTCGACCAAAAGTGCGCGAGGAGGTGTGGTGTGTAAAATGCAAGGGTCAGGGTCATGATAAGGACCACTGCTCGGCGTTTGAAAATTACCTAGCGAGAGGAGGATCGATGCCATTAAGGCTGGCAGCACAAGTAGGAGCTAGCATGTCACTTGCCTTGTGGTGCACGATTTGCCAAATAGGTGGAAAACATGCTACAGACAACTGTCATTTGTTACAAAAGTATACACAAAATTCGTAGCAATTGTTCTGTAACTTTTGTAGGTTGGTGGGACACGATGAGCGCACTTGTAGGAGCTATGAGTTGATGATGGATAGAACTCCCACCTACAGAGTTCAGGCTGAATCGTGGCCCCTAGACCAGAATGCAGGAGTGGCGCGAACCAGATTTCAGGGGCGTGGACGAGGCCGAGGCAGAGGAGGACCTGGAAGAGGTCGTGGTTAGTTGATATGCTACAATTGTAGAGGGCCATGACATTATGCCCGTGATTGTACGAATCTGACGTGGCCATTGTGTTTATATTGCACCTTGTTTGATCATGAGACAAAAGATTGTCCTACGCTGATAGCTAGGATACATGACAAAGGAGTGCTACCACCTCCCCCACTCAGAACCTGCAGATGATGAGGTCTGAGCCACGTAAGGAAGATCAAAATGTGAAAATTGTGCTCCGAAGTGGAATCATGATGGTAGATGATAAAGGCAAACAACCCGAAGATAGTACTTGGGTTCGCGAAGCTCCAGTGAAAGAAGTAGAGTTTGATTTGGAGTGCACTCGGGAAACCTTCATGGAAGCTAAGAAGAGCTTCGCTGATGTCTCCACTTCAGGAAGCAAAGATAGATCAGAGCTAGAGATGGACCCATCTATGCTTACGACGTTCCTAGAAACATGCATGAAGTTACTGTGCGACATTAAAGCTGTAAAAGGATTATAGGAACTCATTAACAAATGTGCTGGGACTGCGCTAGGAGAACTGCATGTAGTCCGAAAGATTGGCAAGCATAAGACAAGGACAAGAAGAGAAATGAGGTTAACCTTACATATTAGAGAATATGAGATGGACCAAGTAATTTTGGATTTAGGATCAAACGTGAATGTTCTGTTGAAGTAGACATGGGAGCGCATGGGGAGGCCTACATTGTAGTGGTCTCCTATTCAACTGCGAATGGCGAACCAGTAGAAATAATACCCATGGGGTGATTGCAGGGAATCACTGTAGATATTGAGGGAGTGAGCACGCTAGTAGACTTTGAAGTGATAGAGATTGTTGATGACAACAATCCCTACCCCACGCTCTTAGGAATCGATTGGGCCACTAGCATGAACAGGGTGATTAATCTGAAGAAGCGCAAGATGATTTTTGAGAAGAAGTCACTACGCGTAGTTATACCTCTGGACCCTGCTGAAGGATTGTGCTATATAGAGCCAGTGCGCGACTATGAAAGTGATGATGATTTGGACTACATCTATAAGATAACAATGCGAAACTAGGACTGGGTGAATTCCACTGTGGATGGGCAACTTGCATGGGAGCGTGAGAGCTTCTGTATTTTGGATTCGGACGAGGAAACAGAGCGATGGCAGAATTGGTTACATGAGTTGACTACACTGAATTGTAATATGATGACAAGGTCGCTGCACTGTGTATCGAAAGAAGTAAAGGACCTGCCTACTTATGATGGCCTAAGTGAGGTAGATACCTTCTTGAATAAATTCTAAAGGGAGGTGCCGGAAAACCAACACTTCCAGGCTTTGAATTGGGTACTACGCGCTACGGCCGTGAGGTGGTAGGGTACGCATAAAGGGAGCTTTGAGGATTGGCGCGAATGCAAGAGAATGATGTGCACACATTTTGGGAAACCTAAGATGTGACTAACAGACAAGTATGATGGACGAGATGATCCGTACGTACATCTAGCCAGGTTGATACAGGCATATGGAAAATAACCTACTTGGATGTGAACTTCATGTTGAGAGGTATGGTCAATAAGCATGTGTTAAGGGGACAGATGTGAAGCTGGATCTTAAGGTTGGACAAACAATATGTGGGAAGAATAATTGCACATTAGGTTATCCACGCGGAAGCATTTGACAAGGTGTGCAATGCACTGACCAAGGTATGCAACGCGCAGCGAACTGGTTGGGACCTGCGCGTACTCAGACAGACGCCTTTTCGGTTTGTCGATGGAGTAGAAGTCGTAATGCCTATGGAGTCTATCATGTCTAGTTTGCGCATAGTGGTGCTCACAAGGGTAATGGACTGCGGAGCCCTGGAAGAAAGGCTCACGCCATTGGAAGGGCTTGAAGATGAACGGTTGGGACTAGATGAAGAGATCCAACAGGGTGATCTTAGGCTCCAAGAACTCATGAATGAGAGAGTTCAGTTGAGGGAGAAAAGTGCCATGGCGAAAGCGGAAGTTAAGAATCTTGAGGAAGGAATAAAGGACTTTCTTAACAGAAAGACCGTGGTGATAGAGCAGGATGAGCTCGATTACATTGACAGACTTGGGGACCACCACCGAGAGTTTCTCATTTTGCTGCATGGGATGGGACCATATGTTATTAAGGAAATCACAGATGGTGGCATGGTGTAGTTAGAGAAGTTAAATGGCGAAATCTTCTTAGGAAAAGTAAACGATAGTCAGATGAAGCCTTACATAGGTAGCTCGACCATCTGACTAGCCACGGGAAGCATAATATTAGTGCTCCAGTTAGCTAAAAGCAGGCATTAGACTATAAAATACTCTGCCCGAGAGCTATGCAATGTCAGGACTGTGCGTAGTAGCGAGGTGTCACAGGGTCCATGACAACGCAAGGGTAGCTGTGCTGCTGCATGGGTTGGATGGAAAGTGACCATTATAGTCACTATTCACGATGTGGTGCTTGGTTTGAGACCAAATGGAGTGGGAGACAGGCATTTAAGGGGAAATTTATGGGATAGATTTGGGAAAATCTACCGCCAAGGGAGCATTAATGGACTAAAAGTGGGGGGAATGGTCGAATTCAAATTCAAAAGGCGCTATAAAGTGCAAAGGGCTGCCCAGCAAACAACACTTGGAAACTTGAGAATTGAGCTATAGCGCGCCCAAAGATTCATGAACTCTGATTTGTTCGATCTTTTGAAGTCAAAGGCATTGTTTGAGCACTTACTTAAGCCGTTGAGAGATTTGTGGAACAACAATATGGCAACGTCTAAAGAAGCCATGGATATCGGAGAGATGACTGTTGAAGAGGTCATGCAGGCCATGACAGTAGGGGAAGCCCCAGAAAGTGTCAGGATAGCCGCATAAATCCCTAAATCGCCACGCACACCGAGACCCAAGAAAGATAAGCAACCTATGGTACTGGTGTGCATGTCCCCATGAATCCATTAAGGATGAGGCTCATCATGGAAGAAAAGGGGAAGTCGATCAATTTGGAAGCCGATGAGGAGGAAGAAGAATTCAAAGAAATCCTGGTGGAAGAGGAGGAGGACGAAGAAATGGAGGAAGAAACCCAGGGTGTGGAACTTCTAACCAGGTTTCCCGCATATGTTCCTCCATGGAAGGGGAAAGCAAGGGTGCCCAAGGACCTAGATGAGAGCAAGAGCTCTCTGTAGACTCCGCTGCTACCCGATGATATCATTTTTGATGGAGCTCACTTGGGACGAGTGTCGGTTCTAAAATTTGAAGACTAAGATCTCGCTGACCATGAGAAATTCCCACATTTGGCAACCACGTAGCTAATGCAGACAAAGAAAAATACAACGATGGAAGTCATAGAATTGGAGATGCACAAGTGGTTGTGAGGAGTAGAGAAAGAAAGGTTGTTAAACCTGCTCTGGTTGCCATATTACCATCACGCCCTAGTGAATATTTTCGTCATTAGGTAGCTGCTCTGCCTGGTGCATGATGGGTGTTTGTGGCTAGAGGAGCCCATCCCCATCACGTATTGTCTAATTCACAGAATTACCCAGCTCCCTTGCAAAGGGGAGGATCCAGTGAATATATCCGAGGGCAAAAGTGATGATTTGGCCATCGTGGAGGCCATGAAGAAGAAGTTCAAGCTGGAGAAGAAAAAGAGAGGGTATGCAATCTCTAGTATCAACAATGCTGCGGTGAAAGTCACGACACAGATATTAGCCAGGAAAGTTATGCGGAAGTGTCGCGTGGATGAGGTGCCCACGCTGGTGGTTGCACTTGTCGCGTAGTGTGTAGAGGGGGTCCAGTTTAACTGGGCAGATTACTTGTGCAGGGAGTTCCTGGAAAACTGCCACGAGGCAGGAACAGAGGAAGACTTTCCACTATGCATGGATTCTGCTAACCATAGTGCTTGTGGCTTGGGAATTGCCTGAGGACATCCAGTTCCCCATGATTGTGAAGGATCTTCCAGAGGCAGCGAAGTACGCTTCATTGTGGGCAACTAAAGACGCGCAAAGGATCATAGACAATAAGATATTCTGGGTGTTCATGGAGATGAACATCAGAATGGGGATTAACCTCAAGCCACAGTTATCACCCACTGTATATAACAGTTTGCAGAGCTTCACGAAGTTCAAGGCAGACTTTCATCACGTGTACATCAGGATGAGGAAGGACCCCACAAAGGCATGGAAGGAGCTACCATACTTGGCCATGGACGATGTCATATTTGCCGTGCTTGAATCATGGTTGCTGGAGTGGCGTGCTCTCACCAGCTTTGCAGTGGAATTAGAGAATTTCGCTGCATAGAGGAAGAAGGAGGAGGAAAAACTGCGGGTTGCGTAGTTGGCAGAGAAGAGAAGGAACAAAGCAAAAACAACAAAGGTGTAGGAGGCGCGGGACGCTGCGAAGGCAGCAAAAGAATAACAAAAGGCAACAGAGAAGGAGCGCAAGGCCCAGAAGTCGCCTTCGCCTGAACAAGAGACAAAAATAGAGGAAGGTGGTCCAGACCCACAGATAGCGACCACACAGCTGAAGCGACAATGTCCGAGAGAGCAGGTGGGGCTGTGGAAGAAGTCGAAAGCCTCAAAGACTTCTTTCAACCCGATCACCCTCACTAAGGGGGATCTCCATGACATAGGGGAGATGGTACAGGACGTCACTGTGAAGGCCCTCCAACAGTTCACGGAGGAAAACTAGATAGTGTTGGGGGCCCTCCGGACACAGATACAGGAGTTGCAGGTGTGCACTCCTTAGGCTGGTACTCTATCGGCCAGCCTCGCAGTAGGCACAACCGCGGCTAAGGAAATACTGCGCGCCTGCATGACCAACACCATAGTGCTACCAGAGGGCGCACTGGTTACAGAAAATGAGTTCGACAGGCCTATGGTCAGTGCACTGAAGGGAGTTTGGATAAACATGGCTATGCTCCCTTGGGAGGCACTCTATTTTTTGCAGGATGGAGTGACTGCAGAATTGCAGGCCAGGGAGGGTCACACACTCTAGGTGATGAGCGAGCAACAGATTAATATTGAACAATTGAGCCTGCAGTTTGACGAGGTCGTGACATAGAAAAAATAGCTAATGTAGGTGGTTGAGGAAGCCTACGAAATGGTCCCTGAGTTGACCATCCCAGTAGAGGATCCAACGGAGGCACACATCCGGAGACTAGCAGCAGGGGTGCACGAGGCAAAAGAAGAAATGGCTAAGGTTTAGCTGGAGCTAAACCTTCAGATAACTGAGTTGCAATTGAAGGCATAGCCTTCAACTTCGCTTGAGGTGAAGGAACAGTGTGCCAACGCCATTACAACAGGAATAGTGGAGATCAACAGTGCAGTGAAGGAATGCACCAAACTGTTTGAAGAGTCGTTCGAGGTCGTCACCACTCTGCAGGAGGACCCGAACATACAACGCTTAGAAACAGAGGTGCGCAAGTTGAAACAACATTATGATGAAATAAAAGGGACCACACAGATGGTGGCCCTCACACAGAGGCTCGCGCGGATGCAGTAGTCAAAAGCACTCAAGGAGCAGGTAGACGTTGCACGACATAAGGAAGTTGTCTTGAAGGCACGCGTACAACCATGGATTGATGAGGCATTCATCATTACAACCTCGATTGAAGCCAAGCTCACGTAGATGTAGGGAACGCAGGAACAGGTGTAGGGTAGTAGTTCAGCTACAACAATCTTTAAACAACGCATCCTGGAGGTGCAACAGGCAACTGCTCAGTGCACTGCCGATCTTGCAGTAGTTTAGGCAGAGTTGGGAGGTCTCTGTGCGAATATCTCCACACCGATAGAGTGACTCAAGGGCGAGTCATGATGCTTGTGTTGGGGGCTTGTTGGGCGCAGGATCCCCCAAGGAAAGTTTTAGGGCTTAAAGCCCAGTTTTTGGTTAAAAGTTGTAAATATGATGTAAAAATTCCACATTTTGTAGGTGCAGACCACGAAGTTGTAAATGAGTCATAGGGTTGTCCACCCTCAATTTTGTAATGTAATGTCAGCTTTAGAGATCTACCCATGGTCCGCGGACCATGGGATTGTATAAATAGAGCGAGGCTCTAAGTAGTTGAGACATAATAGGAGATAATAGAATTAGAAGGAATGATGATGGAATAGAAGGATAGCGAAAGATCTAAGCATAGAGTTGAGCCTTTGGGTCGTAGAGTAGGAGAAGGCTCTGAAACTAAGTGCGCAGAGGCCTAGTAGTCTGTAGTTGAGTGCGTGGACCCCTGCAGCTGAGTGTGTAGGACGAGTCGAGTCTGTAACTGTTGAAGCATTAATAAAGAGAAGTTTTACATCAATTCTGTGTATTTATTTCCTGCTTTCTGTATCGAATATATTGGATATAAATTGGATTTTTGTTGTCTATATGGTGCATGAACATATCTGATTGTGTTGTTTAAGTAAATGTGAGATAAGGTATATGTTTACGTGCAATTAACTAACAATTATAAGAAGATAAGTAAGATACATGGTGTAACTTGGGGAAATAGCGTAGATCGCTGCCCTAACAGCGCGAAAGCATCTCAGCCCTTGGTTAGGGCTGTGCAAAAGGCGATCCTAACAGATCGTGAAGGTCTCACATGTCAGGACAGTGCGCAAAGTGACCTGTGGAAAGGTAGGCACGGTTGGATTAAATTGAGCCCTCAGACATCTCCAAGGTGTGGAAACTTGGTTCCAGCATTCCCCCATACTGCTTCAAGTGAGACTTCAGTCCACGCACTGTTGGTTGATGCCGAAAGGGCCAGTAGTGTAGGGATTTGTTTGGCTAATTAACTTCAAACCTGGGTCAGGCCCCCTCAAGCCAACAATCCCCATTACTCAAGAAAATTTTCAGCTCAATTATTGTGCCTTGATAGTAGTTCCTGCAAAAAGACAAACAAGTGAGTAGTAATAGCATTTTATTTATATATATATGTTGTTGTTTGTTTTTTTTTTTTTTAATTCAAGGGTGCAGAGGAGGTATATTCTGTACCAACAAACTTCAATCCAGATTTTTCAGAGATATGTTTGATGAAGGCTTCTCTGGAGGCTGGGCGATGGTAGAGTCTAAGTCGATGTCCATTTACAATGAAAGAAACATGGGAATCATCGATTGTAATCAATCTGGCAGTCCCATTGTCAAATACCGCATCAATCTCATATGGTCCTAGCCATCATGAGTAAAGCTTTCCTTTAAAATCCTTAAAGAGGGAATCATACATTAATTCCAAATCCCCTCTATGAAACACCTTATTTTTAATAAATTTATCATGCCATTTTTCTCTCTGCTGCTGTATGGCAGCAATTCTCTCGATAGTCATTAAACAAATTTTATCCAACTCATTTAGCTGTTCCAGCCGATGTTTCTAGGCTTCTGAAAGATCCAGTCCTACTTTTAGAGTTGTTCTGAGCATACTAATTTCAAATTCCATCGGGAATAATGGGGATTTTCCATAAACAAGTTCAAATGGTGAAAATCCTGTCATGTTCTGCCATGTTGTTCTATATGCCCAAAGAGCTTTAGGGAGTTTTTAGCCCAATCCCAACGATGATTTCCATATTCTTAGTGAGAATGTTTTCCAATACTTTATTTGTGCTCTCTACTTGGCCATTTTCCTGAGAATGACATGGGGTTGTTATCCTATGTTTGATCCCATATTTTTCCATAAGCTTCGCTATCATGTGTGACGTGAACTGCGCTCCTCCGTTTGAAATTATCTGTCTCGGAGTACCATATCTGGCAAAAATTTATTCAAATAGAAAGTTTGAGATAACCTTCTCTATCGCTTTTGCTATAGCCTTGGCTTCCACCCCCTTTGTCACATAATCTGTGCAGAATAAAATGTGGACTTTCTAATGTGAAGGTGGGTTAAATGGACCCAAAAAATTAATGGACCATCTTTCGAAAGGCTTAAGAACTACCTGTCGCTGTAATGGTATTTCATCTGAATGACCAGGCTGATCCATCCGTTGGAAACTATCACATATTCGAACATAGTTCCATGCATCGCTGAAGATAGATGGCTAATAATATCCCATCTGTAACACCTTGTGGCCACTTTGTTTTTTTGCAAAATGCCCCCCACAAGGGCCATCATGAGCAGCGCTCATAACATCACAAATGTCACTTTCTGGTACACAACGACGAATCTGGTGATCACCCCCTGTATAAAAGAGATATCCTGCTATCCATGAGTAACAGGCACTATGATGACTAATCCTTCATTGTTCCTTGTATGACAAATGCTGAGGTACATTTCCTGTAGCCAAATAATTAGCAATATTTGCATACCAAGGGGTATTAGTAGAAATTGCAAACAAATGTTCATCTGGAAAGCTATCTTCTACCGGTTCTTATTCATTATCAACATTTAATCAAGACAGAAAATCAACAACTACATTATCCTTTCCTGGTTTATCTATAATGGTGATATAAAATTCTTGAAGTAATAACAACCACCTTGTTATACGCCTAGGAGTTATAGGTTTGTTCATCAAATACCTGATTTCTGCATGATCAATGTGCAAAAAAGTAGGATACCCAGTAGTATAGTGTTAAAATTTATTAACAACATAGATGACAACCAAGAACTCCTTCTCTGTTACCATATAGTTTAACTCAGCAGACATTAAATTCTTGTTGACATAATAGACCGCATACGACTTCTTCTTGCTGTCCCAACACCGCCCCTATAGCCGTTTTCGATGCATTTGCATGGATATGAAACAGAAGTTCCTAGTTGGGACCATGTAAGATTGGAGCTTGGTAGATTAGTTCCTCAATCTTTTCAAAAGCTACTTCACAATCATCTGTCCATGAAAATTCCGCATCTTTAGTTAACAGTTGAAAAAGTGGAAATACAATTTTAGAATTTTTTTCTATAAAACACCTGTAGTAACCAACACAACCGATGAAACTACGTACTTGAGTCGGTGTCTTAGGTATAGGAAAATGCAAAATTACCTTTACCTTGGCAGGATCAACAACTTGTATCCCAACAGCTAAAAGTAAATATCCCAACACTACTCCCTCTTCTCTCATCATATGAAATTTTGTTGTACACAAAGAAACATGCATTTGTTTATACCTTTTAAGAACTTTTTCCAAGTTTGCCAATCCTTCTTCAAATGACCCCCCATATGGCGTGGAATAATCCATGTAAATTTCAACACTATCATTGAGTAAGTCAGAAAAAATCCCTAGTATTTCCCTCTGAAAGGTAGCAGGTGCATTACAAAGACCAAATGGAAGGATTCGGTAACATAATGTTTCGCAAGGACATGTAAATGTAGTCTTGTCCTGATCCTCAGGAGATATTTGGATTTGGTTATACTCACTAAACCCGTCCAAGAAAGAGAAAAACTTCTTCCCGGCCAGGGTATCAAGGACTTGGTCAATAAATGACAGAGGAAAATTATATTTCAAGGTTGCTTTATTTAGCTCCCTATAGTCTACACAAATCTGCCATTTACCATTCTTTTTAGGAACAATAACCAGTAGGGATATCCACTGGTTGTCCGAGATTGGGTAAATAAATCCTTCATCGAATAACTTCTGAAGCTCCTCTTTGACAATGTTCTTCAAGGCAGGGTTCATCCTTCTTTGCGGCTGTCTTACGAGTCAACAATATTCTTTGATGTAAATATGTTGAGTACACAAATTGGAAGGGATACCTTTCATATCAGTATAATCCTAGGTGAAAGCTTCTTTCTATTCTCGAAGGATCTTCAGGCGCTGTTCCGTTGAAAGATTCACGTTGATATTCAATGTCTTACCTGACTCAATATCCGCCAATATGCTGTTAGAAAGTGCTGTTATAGGAATGTCTTCACCTTTAGTTTCCGATCGGATAATTTCCTGTATCTCGTAGCTCATGACTGATTCCAAAAACTGCCAATTTGGATCTACAACAGCATGAGGACTGCTAAGAAAAGTGCTGATAGTATTTTCCTCTGTCTCATTCTTAAAGCAGAGGGCTTGCCCCATGTTAAGCACTGGTTGGAGTTCATGCTGTTCAATTTTGATCCCATCCAAAGGCAGAGAGTTTTTCTTGGGATTTTTCTGTGAGCTAGGCTTTGCAGGGGGATAAAGAATAAGATTTTTCGTATTTTCCCCATTAGAAATTTTCATGTTTCCTGATCGACATCTGATATAGGCATCAACAGTTGCAAGCCACAATCACCCTAAAATAAGGAGATGACCACCTATTATGCTCTTATACCAATAGGTGTCATATTTCATGATTGGCATTGTTGAGCTCTGTAATGTGTTCATACCATCCCTGGTTGCAAAGGTTTTCCATATTCTCAAGAAATCAAAAAATTTAAAAAAAGGTAAAGAGGGTATGCCCTAAAAGAAAAATCAAAGGGAAAAAAGAATAAAATGGTAAAAAAAGTGAAAGAAATGAACCCCAAACAAAGGACCAGGAAAGTGTGCAAGTCCACTACTATTCTATTTTTGCAATGATCTGATGGTGTGCATCTAGTTGACTTATGCCACCATTGATGAATGGCCAAATAGATCAATCTTGGCTAGTTCATGTCTGAATTTACTTGTTGTAGAGATAGAGAATAAAGTCTATCCAAACTGTTCAATCTTGGAAGATAAGTAGATAGGTAGAGAAGTAAAGGAGCTCAACAGTTAAACCTGAGCCCCTGGATGTTATAAGTGTAGATTTAGGTAGGATCACCATGAAAAGAAAAATAAGATGATGAGGTTTTGCTAGTCCAAGTGCACCCAAGTAAAGAGAAGGAAAAAATGCTAGGCAAAGCAGGTTGGGTAGGTAGATGGTGTTGCAGAAGCATTCTTGTGATCGATTTTGTTTTCAAAAGGTGTTAATCTTATCCCTATCACAAGTGCATGACAAACATTTTGAGGCAGCTCAGGCAAGGCAAATTTTATTACTAACTCCCCTTCATCCTTTTCCCCAGTCATTCACTAACTTCCCCCAAAGATATTAATATCTGCTTAATATCCTTGAACCACTCATTCCATTTCATGAAAATTGCCTAAGGAAAACCCTATTTTACTTAGGAGTATGGCCACCTTTCTCATATAAACCCCTTTCTCCTGCAAAACCTAAGTTCAAAGGTATATGCAAAAAGCTTTTGAATTAGAGTCCATTTCATTCTCATATTAATTTTTAACATCTATTATGTTTAAATCCCATATAATCAATTCCCCTTCCCGTATTATATTAATATATGAAAACCCCAAGAAAATTATTAATCCCGCCCCCGGTTAAACTATAACCATATATATGTCCATCGGGATTAAAGGTTTATCTGGAACCTTTTAATAACCTTCGCACGCAAAACATGGGATAATTAACCACCCGGGTTAATTATAACCAAACTCTACCAACCAATCAAATCGCACCCGATGCAATTAATTTAACGTTTATTAAACTCGGGCCCGCGCATTTAACCTCCTGCCATCTCCACTGAGCGCCCATCGTCAGATTTGGGCCCGTTCATCCAACGACCCACGATCATATTGCGACCCCCCCATCAGCTGCACGTTAAGTCCCGGGGGATTGGCGGTATTGCTCCCGTACTGTGGACACGCGTCGCGCTCCCGCCATGATTGCTGCCTCCCCGCCCGAAACTACTCGACCCCAAAAGCTATGCGGGGGAAAACCGCTTACCGCCCCCCCGCTAAACAATAAGATGTCCCATCCCGATGACTTCATCCGACTAATAAATGCCAAAATCACCCGCGAAAGCCAAATTTTGTTAAATTGTTGGGAAAAATGTCATTTTCATTCATTTCTTCTGCGAACTGTTTCCATGCAAATTACGTCCGGGTGATAGCACAAGCCTACAGTCTGCCACCTTGCCAACAAGCTCCAACAACGTGCTCTGCCATTAGTCTTTTCAACCTGCAATTGCACAAATCGTCTCCTTGAGCCATGTATTTACCCATTTGACCAGTTACCCAGTAATTTTGATTTCCTCTAGAAATTTTACCTAAAAAATCCAAATTCAAGCTAAAAATAGTCTGTGGCTACCATACGAAGACACCAGAACAACTATTTGGCCCATTTTTTCTGCAGAAACCCAACCTCCAGTTTGAAAACACAAGAACCAAACCTGGAGGCCCCGTAGCCCTGAACATCGTGCCCCTCAATGCACCTCACAAAGACCTGGATTATTTACCCTTGGTTGACAGAGATTTCCAAATAAAGGAGCTATCTGGTGACATGAACCACCTCCAGGCATTTTGCCGAATTAGGAATAGTTATCTGAGCAACTCTGATATCTATGGAATATGGGAATCTAATCTTCCCAGGTATTACCTTCCCTTTGTCAATGTGTTCCCAGATATTATTCACCAATGTTGTGCCAACTAAGAACCTGTCAGTAAAGCAGTTATGACCCCATACCAAGCTGTTCTCTTTAAAATAATTGTTGAATCCATCAATGAGATGTTACAGTTCAAACCCACTCAGCCTCTGGCTCCTCTTTCCATGGGTTTTTTGCTTGATCAAGGCTCTCAATTGCCCAATTCAGAAAGAACCTGTATTGCTCAAATGTTCATGAAACCAGATTGCCAGCCTCAAGGCCCATCTCCATATTTGCATGTCTGGTTCATTGAAATAGGAAAACTCATAATTGATATGATATCCTTCATCTTAGGATTCAAAACTAGTGAATTTGTGGATGAGACCACGTTAGTTCTGCTGTCAATATTTACTCTAGGACAACCCCCCGATGTCAAGTATGATTATGCCACTTTTATTGCCCATAAGATCCATGATCAATTCATAAATCTGGATAGAGAAGGAGTCTTCAAGTACACCTCGTTCATATACCACCTTCTGCTATATTATCAACCAGACAACTTTTCATTTCCCATCAGGAAATTGGATTCCAAAGGAGAGCAGAGGTCTGTGATCTTTTGGACCTCAGTCTTCCACAATGTCTGTGAATCCCCTTATACATATTGTGAATTCATTGACTTGTTTGTACATCCAACCTCCACTCTATTAATAGGAGCTCCTCCTCCTAGACTCTCTGGTGATATAGAGAAGATTTTACAGCTTTCCAGACAATACAATATAGGTCACTGGTACCTCTACCAAAATCATATGGAAATCAGAATCTACGGATGTGAATTGTGTCCTTTCAAATTGTCTAGATATGTGCCCATGAGACTATTTGCACTGGAGTATTTCAAGAATCTTATCAATGTAGATTTAACCCACTTTTGTAGTGCAAAGAAAAAGGCTGAGCTAATAATAAAAAACCAGTTAGGCCTTTTGTCATCCATAAGAGGGAGGCATGGGAAGATGCTAAGAAGATATTAGGGGAACAACTTAAATTGAAGAAGAGTTTCTGGTGGGTGCCATATGACCCAAATAGCTTTATAGGTGACAGAAAAGTAAGAAACAGGCTGTCAGTTTATGTACATCATAGGATCCCTGAAATTGAACAATATGCCAATCAGGATGAATGGGTAGAGGGATCATTAATAGAGCAAATTAGTGAGCAAGAGAAAATGGAAAGAGCTATGAAAGACCTTGAAAAAAACCTTGACCTGGACTCTTTTGGATAGGTATCTTTCAAGCTATCTCAACAAATAGGAGTTGGTACATCCTCAGCCGGAACTTCTCAATAGCCTGAACAAGAAACCAACACACTAGTTACAGGGTTTTCTAAGGGCAAGGAAGTGGTAGACACAGAGAAACCAATGGTAATTGATCAGCAGGGGCAAATTCCTCCGGTCCAAACCAAAGTAGTAGAGATTTCTGCATTACAGAATCCTCTAAATGAGGAAAAAGGCAAAAAGAGAGACATGGAAGACCCCACACCCATCAGTGGACTTGTAGAATAGCCAGGTGCAAAGAGGCAAAGACTCAATCCTCCATCAGAAGAGGAAATCTTAGAAGAAACAATAGACAGTCTAAGAGGTGAAAGGGTAGTCAGCCAGCAAACTTCCCCAGTGGTGGAAACATCAACTAGCTCACACAGGCAGGAGCTAGAAAGGCAACACAACATGGAAGTTTCATCTAGTAGGCCACAAAGCAAACAGGCCTCCGACATCAAAAGGACATTTACGGAGATAAAGGCCAGAAATGGCCCACTAAGGGTTCAAATTTACAATTAGTATCTTAAAATGGCCCCCACCAATCAACAGAGATTAATGTTAGCTTATGACATTAAAGAGGGCAAAATGATCATGAGTTATTTTAAGCCTAAGGTGCAACAAGCACAATCAGCAGCTGATTACATCAGGACAAATCTGGAGGTCATAGCCAAGGATATTCATCCTATGGACTAGATTGAGCTGCATAAATAGAGTGGAGAGATGGTATACTCCACACTAGCTAACAAAGCTATGTTAGCTCATAAATTTCAAAACTCCTTGGAGAACACCTCTGCTCAACTAGATTTGGAGAAAGCCTCTTCTCTTGCTAAGGACAACATGATAAAATCTTTGGAGGAAATTATCATTGAACTGGGACATGATCCCAAGGATGCTAAGGGAATAAAGGCATTAATGAAGAAGAAAGAGGAAGATATTGTTGCCTTGAGGAAGCAGCTTAAACTCCCTCCTTCCACACATCCACAGACCGCGAAAGTTGTACAACAGAAGTCCGAAGAGGAAATGATGGAGCTGCTCATGAAGCTCAATGAAAGGTTAACTGATACAGAGCATGCACTGGAGAAAGCTCTAAAAGAAAAGCATGGAGAGTCAACCTCCCAGCCACCTGAAATAATCCCTGCAGTCACAATTGCCCCCTCCACACTTGTAACAACATTGCCTCCCATTGTTCCAGCATCCACAACAGAAATAACTACAGGAACATCAGCAACAGCAACAACAACAACACCAGGCAATATTACTGGCATGAACACAGAGGAATTAATAAATTCCATGGAAGAATTAAAGCTACAGGTGTCTGAATTGAAAGAGGTCAAAGAGAATTTGGCAAAAATAGAGATAAGTTATGACAAATCCAAGATGAATGTGGCAGAGAAAATAAGAGAGGTTAAAGCATTAGAGAACAAGGTGAGAGCATTAGAAAAGAATCTTTCTCTGGATAAACCTCTGGTAGAAATCAAAGGTATTCTGTGGTCCAACATCAATCAATCCCTTAGTAGTATATGGAGATCCATCCAAGTCATTTATGAACAGATTGATTTAATAGGAGCAGCCCAAGTGGAGATTCAAAAGACAAGAGCTTTATTGGGACAGATGGCTGAACAAGCAAATTGGCTAATACATTTTTTGAACACAAAGACCAGCGAATAATTGCAAGCACTGGAAATCACAGACAAGGCAGGCACCATTTTGGAGATTAAGAGAGTTCTAACCAAGAGAACTCTGATGAAAAATTTGGAAAGGAGATGCCATGACATGCAAGTGGAGATCAACTATTTCACAGAAAAGTTCACAGTTTTGCATAAAAAAGGCTTTCCAAGTCCTTTGGGAAGTAATGACTGCCTAATGAAGCACATATACTATACACATAAATTGAATAAATATGCTATTGATCAAATTTCTGCATCATCAAGTACTTCAAGAGAAAAGGCACTTCCATCTAGTCAAGCCCTCTATGACAACTTAGAAAATTTATTTTATATTGAGCATGAAGTGAAACATCTATTCGCCATCCAGCCCAATTTCTTTCGGTACACAGAGACTGATGAAACTTTAAGAAAGCTGCAGAGACATAAACTACCAGAACAGGTGTGGTGGCAAAGTACGCTGGAAATTCTATAAATTTATCTTTGGTATCTTTGGTAAATGAAAAGTTTGGGTCATCTACCATAATCCGGAGAATAGAAAAGAATGAGGGTCAGACGGATCAAGGTGTATTGAAGAAATCCGACAAAGGTGGAACATGCCAGTGCAAACTATCAGTGAAAGACAGGTGTAAACCGACTCACAGAGTCTACCTCCAACACATCTGACAAAGACGGAGCAACCAACACAACATCATTTATTTCTTCCTTGTTTTCGAGACTACATGTATCTATCCTTTGTAAAAAACGATGAATTATCACTAGATATTATCTCCTTCAAATATTTTGTATGATATTTTTATAAATACCCCCCATTCGAAGTATTCGGGGTTGGTGAACCATTCTGAGACTACGCTGTAATATTGAAATTTTGGAATATAAAGGCTGTTGGAATCAATTGTTGTTGGACTCACTGGGTATAGAATCAAAGCAAAGGACTTGTTACAGAATTCTTGAATCAACTAGTGGACCAATAAGTCCCCTTATCTTCTATTTTGTAATCTTTCTAGTTTATATATATATCACCTATGTTTCACAATCTAAATGGTAATGATAAAGATTAATTCAGAATTTGCTTGACTGCACTCTATGTTTCATTCATTATCATTCTCTGTGTTTTCTTCAGGATTAGTATAAACAATGTAACTCTTAATTACTCCTATTTCCTAATTCTCTCATATTGATTATTTGCTTGGGAATTCTTAACTGCTCCTTAGTAATAATCATCCATTTTCCTATGTTAAATATGTTGAAGGATTCTTAACTACCCTTCAACCAATTTAAGTCCATTCCATCCTATACAAAACTTTGTTTGCTCCCTGTTTGACTACCTTGCTCTGTGAAACCATCCCCTGTTAATAAACTAAATCCAGAAATCCATCCTCATTGACTCCATTAGCCCAATGGACTGAAATTCTCAGACTTACACCTCTGTTCTATTGAAACTCACCATCCAAAAATAGAACAAAACCCTTGAACTTCATAACTAGCCTAATGCCTTTCAAAATAAAGTTAATTCATAAAGAGAGAGCCCTTTCTAGATACAGCTTGGCTAGATTATGTATCTAAAAGATTGGTCTGTGTTACCTCGGCCGTATTCCCTTTCTTATAACTTTTGGGAACAACTTGAGTGATAACACCACCAGCTAGGGATTGTGTATGCAAGACTAGGATATCAACGGGGTAACACCAAGATTCCACTGAAATCGTTATGTCTTTAAATTTCCCTATCAGTCTGATTGTGGATATGTCAGCTAATTCTAAGACTATAGGGGTTGGCTTAATATCACACAATCCCAATGTAAGCATGGTTTCAGAAGTAATTACATTAATTGCAACATCCAAATCTACTAGTACATTCAGAATATCTACCCCATTAATCTGAACTGTTAGAATTGGGTTCCCAGGATCCCCATATTTTACAGGCATAGCCTTTCCCATCATAATGTCTGAAAATATCTCCATAACATGAATTGTAAGTGGATCTTTTGTTTTCTTCCCAGATCTCTTGGAACAATATTCTCTGATAGTTTTAGCGTAAATAGGTACATCTTTCATAGCTTGAAATAGGGGTATTTTTACAAACAAATTATGCAATTCTCCTAAAAGATCAAATTTCGGTTGAGGGACTAGTTTACTCAAGGCTAATCATTCTGGATAAGGAGGATTGTTTTGACAGGCCTAAGTAACAGTCAGATGAGAAGGATAATGTTCCACAGATGGTTGAATTGTCTCATCCCCGTCTGCTTGAGACTCTGGATTCTCATCATTAAGATGTTCAACAATAACGGGCGATGTAGGAGCATTTACTATCCATCCAGATCGCAAATATATCTCATTAAACCCTGCAGTAGAAATGATGTATGAAGGAAGGTTGAGGTTGTTTGATTGCTGAACGCCCTTATTATTTGGATTTGGGTTTGGCTAAATGGGAAGTTGAGGCTAGAGAGGAGGATTATTGAAGGGGACGTTAGAGGGCAATTGTAGCTGCTGTTGCTGTTTAGGTTGAGGAAATTGAGCAGTGGGGGGAATAGGACTACGCCAACTTTGAGACTGTGAGGAACTTGAATTAGGTTTAGGACACCATGGTTGCCAAGGTGGGTACTAATAGTACTGAGGCCAAAAATGAACTGATTGAGGATTCATATTATAATACTAAAAAGGATCGTGAGACGTACCTTGATTTAGGCCTGATTATCATGGCTGCCATGGTTTCTTGGACCCCATAAAGCATAGCTTGTTTGGTTCTTTATTTTCCCCCTGAAATAATGCTTTTAGTGCTAGGAGTGATGGACATGCACCGGTGGAGTGACTCTGTTCACATATAGCACATGTTTCTATAGTGTCTAGTGGACATTCCTTTAGTGGGTGTTTATTTCTACACCGTGGGAAAAAAATAGCCATTATTCTTTCCAACTCTATTTGCTTCTGCTTTGTCTGTATTGTGTCCATTTGGGAGGATAATGTACTTAGGATATCAATTTTCAAATTATCTAGTAGGTTCCCAATTTCTGCTTTTGTGATTCCCCTGCTTGATGCTTTGAAAGTTCAGATTCCTTATTTATTCCTTGCAGCTCCTCTTGAACATTGAATATAGAGTTCACATATGGTGTCAAAGTTTTCCTTAGATATATCCCCTTTTCCTACTATGTTTAACAGCTCCAAAGGCTCCTCCCTCAGGGCCTGAGAAAAATAATTTTCAAAATATCCTTATCCAGGTCACTGTGGCCAGACCTTTGGAGAGTGTACTTAAAGTGCTCTATACGGTCCTCCATATTTTCATCCTCCTTCTGCATAAATTCGAAAATTTCTTCCTTAATGTCCCAGGATTTACAATAATCCTGATATTTCTTGAGGAAGGTATTCTTCATATCATCCCAGGTAGAAATGGTTTTCCCTCCTAAACCCATGAACCATTGCAATGATGTCCCCTTTAATGTAGCAGGAAAAATTTTCGGCTTTTGAGCATCATTGACATAGTCATACCCTTTGCAAACGATGTCAAACTTGAATAGGAAAGTGTCTAGATCCTCTTTGGAAATCCCATGGATGTTTGGCAGTGCGGTCAGTGGAATAGGCTTCATTGGTGCATCACCCATAATTTCCCCAATTGGGAATTCAATTGAAGATGTTGGGGGTGCCATAAATACCCTCCAATACTCACTTGGAACTTCAACAGGTTCTTGTTGTGTAAAAATTGGTGGTTGTGAAATTTTAACATAACTCCCCTGATTGCGAGGTGAAGAGAATCTTGTGAGGTTTCCTTCTTGAATAATTAAGTGGATTTCTTCTTCTGACCCTCTGCTGGCCGCCTCCTCCTTGTCTGATACCAGAGGAAGTGTCCTACTTTCTTTGATGCCCTGTTTCCTGCTTCTCCTGCAGCTGTTGAAAGGGATACTTCCACCCCTAGAGGCTGTATAGGTTGTTCCATAGAATGTCCTTCAGATCTTGTGTGAACTCTTACCCTAACAACAGCACGTGAAGAGGCTTCTCATGCAACTTTTGTAATAATCTCTTGGATATAGGTATTCCTCCCCAAATCCTTCCTTCCTTGCCTTTGGGGTCCTCCTATGCCCCTCTTATTCAAACCCTTATTCATGCATTCATTAGAAAGAAAACATTAAAAATTTCATAGCTCAAATCTTGGAGCAGGGTGAAAAACTCTTTTCCCTCCCCAAGACGAGAGGATGATTTAAAAACAATAAATCGACAGAAAGAAAAATAAAGCTCAGGAACTGGAGTAGGGTGAGGAAACTCTTTCCCTCCCCAGGGTGAGAGAGTGGCCCCAATATTAAAATAAAAAAGAAAATGAAAGAAAACCCAAAGAAAACAGCTAATTCAAGATCTAGAGCAGGGTAACAATTCCCTCCCCAGAACGAGAGATTGGTTTCTAAGGAATCAACAAAACAAAAAATAAACAAAAAGAAAAGAAAACATAACACTATGCTCAAGACTTATAGCAGGGCAATAATTTCCCTCCCTAAGACGAGAGATTGATTCGTAGATCAGTGTAGATCGTGTTCTTGCACCTTGTTAGCCTCCCTGGAAACGACACCAAAATTTTGATGTCTAAGTGTGAATAATGTTACAAATCCATTTGGGCACATCAAGTCCCAACATCTAGATTAGTGTTTTAGGGCTCATAAAACCCTAATTTCAGTTGCTTCATGCCCTAAACAAGTCACCCCTTTGATTGCCTCCTTCCCAGGCAGTTTCATGACTTGAAGACATCCAAAAATAGCCTCTAGAGGGACCAGTGTAGGTAAGCCCTTGTAAAGGTGCACTGTAGAGCAGTTGAGTCCACTGCCAGGGTGCTCTGCAGAGCACTTAGGCTTCCTTTCACCTGCATTGGGTGAGAATGAGTGAAATTCACATAGGGCTTGGGGAATATTCTTATCTTTTGGAGTATTCAAGAAGGTTCCCTCACTTATCAACTCCTAGGAGCTTGAAAATGGATGAGGAATGAGTTAAGGTGCATCCTATCCTCTCATCCCTTCCTCCATGGAACTAATTCTAAGTATGGAAGGCCATTCAATGCCACCATTTATGACAAAATCTCCTTCATCTTCCTATAAATTGACCACTCATCTAAGTGATCAGGGGCTGGATTATGTTGAATTGTAAGGAGATAATGTTGCTATGATATTTGACTTTGAAGCAAGTATTGTAATGCTACAAGTTTGTAATTTTTTGATGTGATATGGATGAGATACAAGTTGGAGGAATGGCTTTGAATCAAACACCAATGGTTGTAATACCTTCTTCTATTTAATAAAGTGTTTGAACCTTTTCCTCATATGTTTGTATTGTTTCATAATGCTTATATGTGTGAATTGTATCTCATTCCTTTCACTTATATTTAATAGATCGTTTGCTTTGATCGGTTCTTTGTTTTCTATTGTGTTTAAAGGGTACTTCTCAAGTGTATTAAGTATGGGAAGGAGCAACAGGATCGATACAAGGGAGACGAGAGGAAAGCGGAACTACAATTCAGTCTTCTTATCTTCTCATCTTATCTATTGCTTATAAGAAAAGTCTAAAACACTTTAAACTATTGTTCTAGATACAACTACTTATCTAGGGAATTAGTATTTACCCATAGATACCAAATTCTCCAAAAAAAATTGGCGACTCCGCTGGGGAAAGATCACCTTTCCTAGTAGCTTAACCACCTCCTAGGACATCATTGAAGAACCTACTTGTGTTCATTGATTGTATTTCAACCCTTTTGCATTGAATTTTGGTGAAAAATAGAGGTTAGATGACTCTTCAGTGGCCCCTCAGGAATCAACGCAGGCTTGGTCAGGGGATAGTGCTCTACAGAGTACCCTTGAGTGAGAGACAGTGCATTGTAGTGCAGTTAGGCCCTCTTTGACCTGTGTTGATCCACCTTAGGTCAAATTCCCACCTTTGGATTGAGTTTTTTACCAAATTTCCTCTGTTTGTTTGTTTGCTGATTGATCAATGAATGTTATGTTTCAGATAACAAATTTTTATCTCCTTTGCCAACCCTACTTTGATTTGATTGATATTTGTTTCCTTAATGTTTTCTTTGTCATTATCAGTCTATAGTCAAAGTTAGAATATAGTTGATTAATCTTCGTTCGAAAGAAAGTGTCGTAAAGACTTCTCTTCCTTCGAAACATAACTGTCGTCAAAGTCCTTGTTCTTATTAAAGATTGATTGATTGTATGTGCATATTTCCTTTTTTTTCGTCATAACATTAAGGGATTAGAAAAGAAAAACTTGCATCGTTCATATTGTAGTTTGTGAATGCTTGAAAGGAATAGCTAGGGAAATTGCATTAGATGTGCTCTTTGCTCTTTGTTAAAGATCTGATTTCTCTATCCCTACTAGCTAAGGTTTTCATTGTTCAATTGAATGAAAATAATGCTTATCATATTAGTTGCATTTTAGGAATTTCAAACATACATCACATGGTGAAACTTGAAAGGAAAATTCTAAAGAATATCAACTTAAAGTTTATCTGAATTTACCTAATGGAGCATTGTCACCTAAGGAAAAACATTTAGTGGTTCTAGGCTAGAGACGTGTTCCAACATCGTAAAACAAAGCAGCTGTCACTAACTTGTTTGCAATACATCCCGAGTATGATACCTGATTCCACGTACATGAGTATATCGTAGCTTGGCCACGTACCTTCGGGTATATAGGGCGGTGTTACAGTACGTAAAGTATATGGGAATTCTCTCACTGTGCGGTTTTGCATTAGACAACGCTTATACGGATTGGGCCTCCACGTAGTTTTGGGTATATATGGGAGGACAACACTAGGCTACTATCCATCCTTAGATAACCGAGTCGGCCCCCTTGTACACTATGATACACCAAACACAACATTCGGGGGGATTGCTTGCCTGTACGTCTCGGTTAGCCGGGAGGTGTTCTGCAGTTCACAATTGCTTGGTAAACCTTTTGCCTAGATTATCCCTCTTTTGTTTTGTTATGGTACTTTGATTAAAATAAATCTAATTAACCACAAATAACATCCTCGACGCTCACTCCTTAGTTTATCTTAGGTTGAAACATATGGCGACAAATCCGAAGTCCACCAATCAAGGAATTCCTTTTGATGGGAATCCTAATCCATTTCCTCCTTTCGGAAATATTGGTTCTCCTTATATGGATACATTGCCCCTTCTGGGAGTTACCATTGGCTTGTTAGTATGGTTTTTTTCAACCTCCTTGGTTCAAAATGTCATGATTTCTCCGCAATCGAGTACACATCCAACTGGACAAAATCAACCTCCAGTTGATCCTAAGGTTGACCCTTTCCCTTCTTCCTTGGTTGTTTCTTCCTCCCCTTCTTCCTCTTCACCTGGTGAAGTATTGGTACTAGTAACCAGGTGGCTAAGAAGAAGAAGAAAGGGAAGAAGAATAAGAAGAAGAAAATTCAGCAGAGGGGCAACCAAGCAACCATTGCTTTGAGTGCAACATCTAATGAGAAACCGCCCGTCAAGCCTCACAAAGTTCGATATCCATGTAAACTTTGTGCAGGAGACCATATTCTTCGAAATTGTCCTGATATTCCTTAGATCTGAGAAGAATGGTCTTCCCGTTCACATCATCATGTGCCATCAACTTCTGGAGATCATGCTGGTGACACACCATCAACTCGTGGTACTAAAGTTCATGGAAAGAAGGGTAGAGTTAAGTTTCCCTGTAGGTTATGTGAAGGGAATCACCCCATTAACCTTTGTCCCTATCTGGATGAAGCCAAAAAAATGTTGGATAATTGTCGTGCTTCACTACAACAACTTCCATCTGGTTATAGGAAAATCTCCCTAAATCCTTCACTAGTTGATGAATTGACTGACCAAAATCAACCGCCAGTCAAACCCACTCTCTCTGAAGGTGAATCCTATGAGTCTATACCCAACCCAAATCAACAGGTCGAGGTAACAGTTGACCCGATTTCACCTTCAGCTAATCGTACCTTTCCTGAAGAGAGTGAATATGGTACCACTTAGGTTCTTTCATTTCTTCAGATTATAATGAGCTTGGGGGCAGTCCTCCTGTTCCATCAAGACAGGAGGAAAATCCTCCCACTCTTGTAACTCAAGGGGTTAATTCTCCCGTTCTTATGGTACCCTCTCCAAGTAGTTTGGTCACTTCCTTTGATTGGAATCAACTGGTAGGATTACGTCTTCCTTCTTATGTGCCTTTCCAGATCATAGTACATGTTTTTAATATGATTGTATCTAGCACTATTATAGATCAAGGTGCATCTGTGAGTATCTTTTCCTCAATTTCTTGGAAAGCGCTCGGTTCGCCGTTGCTTGTGCATGTTACCCAGAATCTGTTTGCTTTTAACAGAGGAACCAACCAACCATTAGGGATCCTTCCTCAGTTGAGTATTACTTTGGGAGGAAAAATCGTTTATTTGAACATGATGGTAGTCCCAGGCCCTTTAGATTACAATTTACTTTTGAGGTGCGACTATGTTTATGACATGGGAGTTATTGTTTCAATAGTCTTTCGAGTGATTTGTTTCCTGCATGAAGGAAAAATTATCATCGTTGACCAGCTTTCATTTCTCGGTCCAAATATGGCTTCCAGCCAACTATCTTCCCTAAGTGGTTATTTTGTATCAATGGTATTATCCCCACCATGGGTCAATTATGTGGCAACCCATTCCATACCTACATCAACTAACGATCAATTCAGTGATGTTGTGCATCATGTACTGGGGGCATTGGAACCAGATCTCTCCTTCATGACCTCTTATGAGTTGCGATCCAAGGACATGAGGACAATTCCTTGTCTTGTGTCAATCTCATTAAAAAATGAAACAAGGGTCTATTAGGACAGTTCATTGTCTTGTTTCAACCTCGTTAAAAAATGAAATAAGGAGTATGAGGATAGTTCTTTTACTGTGTCAACCTTGTTAAAAAATGAAACAGGTCCACGAGGATAGATCATGGTCTTGTGTCAACCTCATTAAAAAATGAAACAAGGAATACGAGGATAGTTCATTGTCTTGTGTCAACCTCATTAAAAAATGAAACAAGGAGTATGGGGATAGTTCTTTTACTGTGTCAACCTCATTAAAAAATGAAACAACTCCCATGAGGATAGTTCATTGTCTTGTGTCAACCTCATTAAAAAATGAAACAAGGAATATGAGGACAGTTCCTTGTCTTGTGTCAACCTCGTTAAAAAATGAAACCAAGGATATGAGGACAGTTCCTTGTCTTGTGTCAACCTCGTTAGAAAATGAAACCAAGGATATGAGGATAGTTCCTTGTCTTGTGTCAACCTCATTAAAAAATGAAACAAGGAGTATGAGGATAGTTCCTTGTCTTGTGTCAACCTCATTAAAAAATGAAACCAAGGATATGAGGATAGTTCCTCGTCTTGTGTCAACCTCGTTAAAAAATGAAACAAAGGAGAATGAGCATAGTTCCTTGTCTTGTGTCAAGCTCGTTAAAAAATGAAACAAGGAGTATGAGGATAGTTCTTTTACTGTGTCAACCTCATTAAAAAATGAAACAACTCCCATGAGGATAGTTCTTTGTCTTGTGTCAACCTTGTTAAAATATGAAACAAGGAATATGAGGATAGTTATTTTACTGTGTCAACCTCATTAAAAAATGAAACATCTCCCATGAGGACAATTCCTTGTCTTGTGTCAACCTCGTTAAAAAATGAAACAAGGAGTATGAGAATAGTTCCTTGTCTTGTGTCAAACTCGTTAAAAAATGAAACAAGGAATCTAAGTAAAGTTCCTTGTCTTGTGTCAAGATCATTAAAAAATGAAACAAGGTCCCCTGGAGCAAAGTTCCAATTCAAGTCTTTGATTAGATCTTGTAAAATCCTAGTCGAGTCTTTCACTTAATCTCATAAGTGAACCTTCATTCCATCTACCTCATAGCTGTGAGTAGTCTACTTAGGTGAATGCAATGAAGCTTGGGGGCCATGCACATCGTGGTAAAGTTAAGTTTTCATGTAGGTTATGTGAAGGGAATCACCCCATTCACCTTTGTCCCTATCTGGATGAAGCCAAAAAAGTGTTGGATAACCTTCCTGCTTCATCGCAGTGACTTCCATCTGGTTACAAGAGACTCTCCCTTTCATCATGATGGGGGAATGTAAACCAATTTCAAGCATATTTTTTCCTCGTTTCAAGCTTGTATAAAAATGAAACTAGTTTCAAGCATAGTTATTCATTTCAAGCTTGTCTAAAAATGAAACTGAATCCAAGCATAGTTTGTCGTTTCAAGCTTTTGTAAACATGAAACTAAATCCAAGCATAGTTCCCTATGTAAAAATGAACCCATATCCATTTTAACCCTCGTGATTTCCATTCTATCAACCTCTTTCATCAGATGAGCCTTGGTTTTTTTTCATCCCATCGCCACCATCGCTTTGGCCGATCATCCGCTTTCACTTGTATTTTTACCTTTTTTGAGGAATAGTTGCAATGAATGGTCTTATTAGCTAGCCTCTTCACATAAATCAACATGTTTTGAGAAGTTCCAACATCACTGGAACTAGTTTCTACCCTAGACACCACTCGTTCTTCAAAGTGGATTCCTCTTTAATCTCTTTTCAGACTCTCTAAACATGAAAATATTGTCGAGCGCTTGTCCTTTCTAGCGCGTTAATGGATTGGAAATGATATCTATCTTTTATTATTTTATGCTTTTTCGGGATTTAGAGATTAATTTACGAAAAAGAACTTGTGGAGTTTTCTTTTTGTACCTTTTCAAATTCTCTAAACATGAAAATGACCGAGTTGTCTTCGTCTTTAAACTCGTTAAAACATCAAATAGCGACAAACTTGTCCATCTAGACAAGACCGAGTTTCACCTTCGCTAGACTCATTAAAACATGAAATAGAGATGGATTCACTCGAAGGGTGAAATTATACAATAATCATATGTTATCCTCGTCAATCTTGTTAAAAATAAAGAGGTACTGGTCAACAATGACTAGGGAAAATGGGAAAAGGGGGAAAACCACTTTATGGTAGCAAGTCGCTCTTGAACATGACACTTTCACTCCATCACCGTGACTATTTGGGTTGGGTTATTAGGTGATGGTTATAACACCATTGGTCTATCATACCATCCATCACTTTGTTTTGGGTCAATGCTACCAATTCATTTCAGTGTCACCGACATGTTCAAGAGAAGTCATTCAGTCAAAATAAATCCTTTGCAATACCATAAACCTTCATTTTCATGATCCCCATTCTTGAAGCTTGTGTTGTCAGTTAAATTCCATCTCTAAAATCACTACATTCATTTCGTGTTGTTGATGTGGGATACATCAAGGCCCTCCTATGATGAGTCCCTTCTTGGCAACATCATTGTATTATCCAAGAGGTTGACTTAGAAACACCCTTCCAGTACCTTGAAGCTTGCACGCATTAATGGTAGGTTTCTTACTTCCGGTGATAGGTTAACATCAATGGCCTTTGACCGAAAGAATTTGTATGGCGTTCGACATCAAATCATCCATTCACATGGTTAGACTCGTACTTGAACGAATGATTGAATTAGATAGAAGACCCCAAATCTAGTTTCATCCATCCAGGCTGCGATTTTAGGAGTACTAAATCATATGTCCAATGGCTTTACATTGATGGTCATTTTGATCATGGGTCTATATCTGTAGATCACTGTTTATGTACATGTAATGAACGTTTATAGGCTGAACATGGGTATGCCTTCCCTCAGAAATTCATGTAAAATCAAATATCATGATATATGTATTGTAATTGATGCAGGTCACCTTCCACTTTGATACCTCCTCATCACATCGTAAAGCATTTCATTTGACATTGGAATTTTTTCGACTTCATGCTTTAGGGGGCAGTTGTTATAGATCCATTTGGGCACATCAAATCCCAACATCCAGATCAGTGTTTTATGGCTCATCAAACCCTAATTTCAGTTGCTTCATGCCCTAAACAAGTCACCCCTTTGAATACCTCCTTCCCAGATAGTTTCATGACTTGAAGACATCAAGGAACAACCTGTAGAGGGACCAATGTAGGTAATCCCTTATAAAGGTGCACTGTAGAGCAGTTGAGTCCACTACCAGGGTGCTCTGCAAAGAACTTAGGCTTCCTTTCACCTCCGCTGGGCAAGAATGAGCAAAATTCACATAGGGTTTGGGGAATATTCTTATCTTTTGGAGTCATCTAGAAGGTTCCCTCACTTATCAACTCCTATGAGCTCGAAAATGGATGAGGAATGAGTTAAGGTGCATCCTATCCTCTCATCCTTTCCTCCATGGAACTAATTCTAAGTATGGAAGGCCATTCAATGCCACCATTTATTACAAAAACTCCTTCATCTTCCTATAAATTGACCACTCATCTAAGTGATCAGGGGCTGGATTATGTTGAATTGTAAGGAGATAATGTTGCTATAGATTTGGCTTTGAAGTAAGTATTGTAATGCTACAAATTTGTCATGCTTTTGATGTGATGTGGATGGGATCCAAGCTGGAGGAATGGCTTTGAATCAGACACCAATGGTTGTAATTCCTTCTTCTATCTAATAAAGTGTTTGAACCTTTTTCCCATATGTTTGTATTGTTCCATAATGCTTATATGTGTGAATTGTATCTGATTCCTTTCACTTATATTCAATAGATCATGTGCTTTGATTAGTTCTTTGTTTTCTGTTGTGTTTACAGGGTACTTCTCAAGCATATTAAGTACGGGAAGGAGCGACATGATCGATACAAGGGAGACGAGAGGAAAGCGGAACTACAAGTAGGTCTTCTTATCTTCTCATCTTATCTATTTCTTATAGGAAAATTCTAAAAAAATTTAAACTATTATTCTAGATACAACTACTTATCTAGAGAATTAGTATTTATTCGTAGATACCCAATTCTCCAAAAAAAAAGCCTATTCAACCCATTTCCACATTTAATTTATCAATATGGGTGCATACTTTGTTTCAAGGTAACGCGCAAAATATATGTAGGTAGCAATGACACAATCAATCACCAATCTTAGATTCAATGACATAGTTAACAAAAGAACTACTGTGACAATAATAAGAGTAAATTACAAAACTATAAAAATTATTCACTTCAATTAATTAAAATACTGTAACAACAATTGAATTAGATCAACACAAATGAAATAACAACACCTGATTAGAAGAGTGGGCCCAACTCTCTGACCATGGCTGTGAGGGATTCACAACTTATAGAGAGAACAACAAAATAACTTGCATTCAATTAATTTAAACAATCTTATATTACAATATCAATCTCTTGTACGACTAACCCCGATTCAGAGCATTGAAACCCTTCTTATACAATATTCAAAGAAAATTGTCTCTCAATATGGCAGCTGATGTCTGTCATTATACAATCATTACAACAACCAACTGGTTGCCGAGAGAAAGACAAGAAAGGTCTCGAATAGGCCTGGAATCCATTATGTTATTACAACGCTTGCTGATATGATATTGGAAGCTTGGAATCACTTCTGTGTTTTACACCCGTAACCTTTGACCACCAGATCTGCGGTAATGGCAATATTAGTAACTCGCATAGGCAAAATCTCCATGACTATTACTTCATTAATTAAACATTCCGTGAAGGCAATCAAAGAGGGTTTACCTTATGCATTTAGAAAGATTAGCAAATATAAATTATACAAAGGTGTGTGTGAGAGAGAGAGTAAAAATGGAGGGAAAAAGTATGCAGATTTGGCACCCAACAAGTAGTACAGACTGATGACTATGCATTTTTTTATTATAAATTTCTTCTATTTGGCAAAGCACACAAAACACGATATCTTCCTCATATGGACTCGATTTTCAGTGAAATGAGTTGCATTAGGATCATTTTGCCAAGACGAGCGCGGTCGTTAAGGTTTCGAGCCATTCTGAGAATTTTCATTTTTGAGCTAAATACTGAGTGCTTGATCATTCCTCCCCAATAGAAGCCTTTTAAACCCCAAAAGATATTAGAAATTGTTCAGCAGGTGAGGGTACATCTCCCTCACCTTCTCGATCTGCAACCAGTTGGCTTTAGAAGGCTTTTGTCCCTTGAGTCCCACTCTAAGGTACTCGACATTCCCTCTCTTTGAAGTTCTAGTTCTTTTGTCAAATATGAGATCCTGCTGAAGTTCATCAAGATATTCTGGTGAGAAATCATCTATTGATGGCAGCTGAACATGCTCTCCTTGATCATGAATCAAAGGAGGCTCAAACAATCTCAAATTCTCAACATTAACAATAGAGTATATTTTCATATAAGGAGGAAAATCTAGCTTAACTGCATTTTTACCAGTCTTTTCCATAATTTTAAAAGACCATAATGGTTTGGCTTAATCTTTTTACTTTCCCCTTGAAGTCTCTCTTTGCTAATATATAACCAAACTTTGTCTCAAACTTGAAATTTGTGATTGACCTGGTGTTTTTCATGCCTCGCCTTGCAACTTCTTTGACTCTTTTCCAGCTGTTCCTACACTGTGTGATGTATCAACTGAATTTTCTCTATGAACTTCCTTGCCTTATCAATGTCATGTGACCATCGATGGAGACATATTTCTCAAATATGAGGTCGAATGGTGATCTTGGAGATTACCCAAAACATGCCTCAAATGGTGATGTATTGGTGGAAGAATGCTTTGCCCTATTGTATGCATGCTGTATGTAATGCAATTGTTCATCCCACAACTTGGGATGTTTGCTGCAATATCCTCTAAGAAGATGAATGATTGTCCTATTGACCACCTCGGTTTGTCCATCTATTTTTGGATGAAAGGTTGTACTCTTCTTCAACTTTGTGTCCATCATGTCCCACAAATTTGACTGAAAATTCCCAGCAAATCAAGAATCTCGATTACTTACAATGGAAGTAGGAAGAATAAAATGAACCCAAATGTTTTGGAAGAAAAGATGAGTTGTTTGTTCAGCTGTAATTTTATTTTTACATGGTGTTAGTATACACATTTTGCTGAACCTGTCTACAACTACATACAAGTAATCACGAGCTTTCCTTGACAATGGAAGACCTCCTACAAAATCCATTGAGATACTCTCCCATGCACGTGAAGGTACCGGAAGTGGAGTGTACAATCCTAGTTTCCTATTGCTAGGCTTACTTGTTGCACACAAAGAACATACTCTAATGAAACAAGATACATTATCAAACATGCGTGGCCAATAAAAATACCTTTGGAGATTCACTACTATCTTGCCTACACCAAAGTGTCCAACAATCACTGAAGTGTGTGCCTCCCTTATGATACTGTTTCTTTCTCCCTCTAGAATACATAACTTGCCCAAGTGATACAACAAACTATTATGTACATGGTAATCCAACTCTTCACTTTGGTTTCCTTGACTCAAGCTTGCATACACCTCTTGAAAGTCATTAGCATATGCATATTTCTCAATGTAACTTTCATGCAAAACATAATTATGCTTGAGTAAAATAGATGAATTTATAATAGGCCTTGAAAGCATATCAACTACCTTATTGTAGATTCCCTTTTTGTACTTGATAACCAAATGAAATTGTTGTAGAAAACCCATATATCTGAAGTGTCGTGATTGCTATAACTTTGATTGTGATTGTAAGTACTACAATGGTTGATGGTCGGTATGGATAATGATCTCCTTCCCCATCAAGTAGTGTTTCCATTTTTTGACACTTTGTACCAATGTGTAAAGTTCTTTGTCATAAGTGGGATTGTTAGCCACAAATCCATTAAAAATTTCAGAATGAAATGAAATGGGCTTACCATGCTGCATAAGAACTGCTCCCATGGCGTAATCACTAACATCTGTTTGAATCTCAAATGGCGGTCTAAGATCCGAAAGACCCAATACTGGTGCTAAACTAATATTTTGCTTTAAATCATCAAATGATTTATGCTGTACATCTCCCCAATGGAGAAGTTTCTTGATACTAGTCAATGCATGTAATGGAGCTGCAATGGAAGAAAAATTAGCAATAAATTTCCTCCAATATTGTGTTGCCCCGAAAAAGCTTCTTACCTCTATAACTGTATTGGGCTTGGGCCAATTTAGAATGATCTCAACCCTAGAGGGGTCTATCTTCAAATCACCTCCTCCAACAATGTGTCCCAAATACACTAAATAAGTCTTGCTAAATTCACACTTCGACATCTTTAAAAACAACTATTCTTTTCTCAAGACATCAAGTACTTTGTTTACATGCATGACATGTTCATATCTAGATTTGCTGAATATGAGAATATCATCTATGTAAATGGTGACAAAGTCATCTAGAAATGGTATCAATACATCATTTATAACTCTCATGAAAGTAGCTGGATCATTTGTAAGACCAAAAGGAATAACAAGCCACTCAAACAATCCTTGTTTAGTTTTAAATGTGGTTTTCCAAATGTCCTCTCCAACTATTCTAACTTGATGATAACCACTTCGTAAGTCTAACTTAGTGAAATACTTTGCATACCTCAACTGATCAAGAAAATCATCAATTCTTTGGAGTTGATAACGATATTTTACCGTGATTTTGTTTAGTGCACGAAAATCCACACACATGCGCCAAGTCCTGTCTTTCTTTGGCACCAAGACAATGGGAAAACCACATGGCTAAGTAGATGGGCGTATGATACCTTTTTTC
The DNA here is from genome assembly GCA_000404065.3 of Pinus taeda. Lineage (NCBI taxonomy): Eukaryota > Viridiplantae > Streptophyta > Pinopsida > Pinales > Pinaceae > Pinus > Pinus taeda. Next base: position 108,319 of record APFE031134712.1, read on the forward strand.
AACAATTCTTGAATTTGCTTCTTGATTACCATGCTCTCCATAATCAACATGTGATACATGCCAATGTTTAGAAGTGGAACATCCTGCTGCAGCTGTATCTCATGCTGAATTCTCCTCTTGGGAGGTAACCCCTTTGGTTCCTAAAACATATCACCATGCTTGCTTACCACATCAAAAAAACCATATTTTAATTTTTTATCACAATTTTCAAAAGATTCATAATCAATATCATTCTTTTTCTTGATCACGAGAAGCACAAAATTTTTACTTGCATTTACTAGTCTCTTCATCTACCCTGCATTAACCAAAGAAATGTTTAGGTTTTTGTGATCGGCTCTCACAATGTACTCCACTCCATTCTTGAGAAACAAATTTTTTTTCTCATGGCGACAAAATACTGTTTTCCTATCATACAATATGGACTATCGAAAATGATTCCTGATATGTCAAGTGGAACTACATCTACCTCAACTGCATCAATGAACTTTTCAGTAATGGCGAACTTGAATAAGCACTTCCTTGTAACCTGTAAATTTGCATTATTGACTATCCAACCCAATGGATATGGCTTATGATGAGGTACAATTTCAAGTTTAATATTTTTGACCAAGTCTTCTAAAATTAAGTTTGATTGTGACCCACTATCAAATAATGCATCAATATTTGTATCATTTGAAATTACCCTTCCATGGAACAATTCTATTCTTGATTCTTCATTTGGAGTGTTGTTCTGACTATGTGAGGAACTAGTACTTGCAACAAATTCTTTTCCTTTTGTGACCATTGTTGAAATATTGGTCTCATCACCAGAATCTGATCTAAGATCATGTTGTGTGGTAATGATCGTCTTTTGTTTTCCCTTATTGTTTGGTTTCTTAGGACTTAGTTTGGGATGTAATTTCCAATAGTGGGCTTCATCATGCCCAACTTTTGAACAATGTTGGCATATAGTTTTCTCCCCTTATTTCTTCACACTTGCATTCTTCTTTCCATTCCATTTTCCTCCCTTCTCTTTCTCCTTACCCTTGAATGGTTTCTTCTTACTACCCTCTTCCTGAATGTTCTTTCCCCTTGCTTCAAGGTGCGTGGCTTGCACACATACCTCATCCAAATTGCTTGGATTGAACATAAGGATAGTATGTTTTAAACATGAATGTAAACCCCCAATATATTTCAACAATGTATCTTGGGAATTCAAGTTTACTCCTAACAACAAATCCCTCTTTCTAAACTCCTGGGTATAGTCTTGGATTGTTTGGCCTTTAAGTTGCCTAAAATTCTGCCAACTCAAAATGGATTTTTACATATAGGCTAAATGATAAAATTGTCTTTTAATTGCAGAAACAAATTCAACCCAAGAAATGGATATCTTACCATGAATTTGCATTTCCTCTTGAGTCTTTGCTTCCCACCAGACTAATGATACTCCGTCTAGCCTCAATGAAGCCAATTGGATCTTTATGTCATCTTCTTTAAGGTTCTGAATTCTGTAGTAAACCTCCAATTTTTGAATCCAATTGTCTAATCTTTCTGCATTCAATTCACCATTGTACATGGGAAGTTCTAACTTAATGTCCAATTTGAGTAAGGGAGTTTTTCCTTTTGGGGTTTGAGAATAAGTATGGACAATTTTGTGGTGGAAGTGGAAGATGTTGATGTTTGAGATGTCGAGGATGGTGAAGATGATGAGGAAGATGAAGATGGTGGAGAAGGAGGAGGCTTTCCTCCATTACCTTGAGTCCTTCTTATCATATTTTTTATCTCCTGAGCTTCCCTCTCCATGTAGAGGCTTAGAACTCTCTCCAGCCACTCTCATGTTCCTCTCTTTATAGATGACTCTAACCATGTCAGTCAAGTCATAGAAATATTTCTTGAATTCTTCCTTTTCTGAAATACCCTTAGTCTCTCTTGCTCCAGACATGATGGCTTTGGATTCAAGCTCATCTTCTGGTACTGCTTGTACCTCCTCAATCTCAATTGAAGGCAAAACTTGAGGTGTTTCAAGTGCAGCTATAATGGGAACTTTGGGTGGAGATGATGACCTTGTGGCTCTCCTTCTTCTGGGCATTAACTTAGGAGTTGCAACCAGCAATTTCTCTTCTCCTCTCTGCAACTTTAACCTTGTAAGCATCAAAATTTTGTAACCATTAAAACCCTACTTACACAAAACTCAAGCAATCAAGAAAATAAACCTTTGCTTTGAGAACAACTTGATCTGTTGTTGAATGTTATTTTTGCTGTGCTAATTTCAACTTCAGATTTATAAACAAATTCTTGTTAATTTCTTCATGTGCATGGTTCTCTTATGGCGTTTGTGATTGGAAATAGGTAAATTTGATCAAGTTTCATGTGAAACTCATGAATAAAATAACATGGAAAACAAGTGCCGAACAACAACAATTAAAAGTACACCAAACCATCAACATGAACACTTAACACAGTGTTTTAATGAAGGAGTTCACCCCTCTTGGGCTACATCTCCCTGGTCCAGCTTCCATGGCTTGGGCTTTATATTAGCTCAATATGGAAAAAATGCTATTTAAAAATATCTACTTCTCCTGAAACCTGCTTCAATGTGTTCAAAATGTCCAAATTAGCTAGGAACACCTTTTCCTGATCTCAATTTGGTCGAATTTTGCTCTAGTAGTGCTCAAAATTTTTTTCCCTAGGAAAACTCCTCTAAAACTGGAGGAAATCCAGTTAATACTGCTATTTTTGGAGTTAGTACCGAATTTAGTGTGTCCACCAAAAGTTTTTCCGAATTAAACTCAAGTTTAATTATGGTAAGAGTGTTTAACTCCGAGTTAATCTAAATTAGCTAATGCTAATCATAGGGATAGTTAACTATCAATTTGCGGTTGTTCCGTGAGTGGTCACATGTGATGTATTAAATATTAGCGGTTATGTTGCCACCGGTTATGGTGTGTGCTATCCACCGTTTGGATAACAGTTTGATGATACCGTTGGGGTGTTCACATGGGAGGGCTGGCCCTCCTAACCCCTAACCTAAAACACATGAAACTTTAAATAGATGCAGACACCATTATGGTTAAGAAACAACCGGATGTGTAGTGGTATGGCATGTAGTTTGCATGGAGTAGATCCCGAGTTCGACCTCCCCATCCTGCCATAAATTTTGTCACGCTGCACCATATCGGTCCTTTGGGGAGGGACATGTGGCGGCCTTCGGGCTTGCCACTTGTCCCCTCCTCATTGGACCACCTTCAACCAATCAAAACCTGCCACATCACAACACCTATGAACTAATAAAAACATGCCACTTGGAGAACTATGATTGAGCATTGACCACCATTGACCTTGCACGGTCACTTGCGACGTCAGCAGTACGGACTACTGACTGTGTAGTGACTATGCACTTTTTTTTTTTTAATTTTCTTCTATTTGGCAAAGTGAATAAAACACAATATCTTCCTCATACGAACTTGGTTTTTAGTGAAACGAGTTGTGTTAGGATCGTTTTGCCGAGATGGACGTGGTCATTCAGGGTTTGAACCATTATGAGAACTAATTTTTGAGCTAAATACTGAGCGCTTGATCACTACAACAACTCGAGCTAAGGATTTAAATGGTTTACGATTTCAACTGTCCTTTTCATATAGTTGATATGAAAAGATGACAAAAGTAACAAGGGTGACAATATGAATAGTAGAAGAAAATTGTTTGAGATTAATCACAATGCAGACTATTTGTAATTGACTACATTCTTATAAAATCTCTTGAGGTGAAAACCTTTCCTCAAGTTTTTCACTCAAAAAGAGGTTTGCACCTCAAGAGATTTGATCCCTCTCGACGCTTGATAGATCCAGAGTTAAGATGGATCTAGGCCAATTCTACAATTCAATGGTAAAGTATTTTATAACATTCACTTGAATTAATTTAATATGTAAAATTGTATTCAACAATGTGTTTAATGATGAAAGAAAACAAATTTTTAAAATCAAACATCTTTCTTCACATGTACACAAAGACTCTACACTTTGTAAACATGTTTTTGTTGACATATTAAGCATTTCACTTTAACTAAAGTGTATTTGAATAATTTTAATTATCAAAATATTTTCTATCTATATTTATTTATTTATTTATCATCGACCTTTTTTTCTAAATTATAAAATAAACACCTCCAATATTTTTGACTCCCCTTGTGAATCTTATGATATACTTATTCAAAAAATTTAAACATAATATCTCATCCATACAAAAAAGGTTAAGTCACAACCTTCTATAAATAAAATAAAAGAGAATGAAAAATGAACATTCTTATAAATTCAGAGATATAAAATTATGAATTTTTTTAATTATTATTATTATTTGTTTATTATTTTACTTTTAACCAGAATGAGAATTTTGTGATTGTATGTAAGTATGCATCTGGATCGCAGCAAATACATCAAGTAGTAAATGTTTATATCTTCAAAAAAATTCACTAAGCCCTCTTATCTAGCAAAACTACAATTTTTCCTAGAGATACTTCAAATTGAACAACAAAAAGTGAGGTTTTGTAGGTATATACCTTAGAAAATTGACCCACCAAAAACAAAATTTACATGTCATACTAACTGATTGATAATGCAGTCCTTCATTACTGTGTAATTCCAATCCATTTAACTCTAAAGAATAGGAGAAGGCTAGATTTGGCCATTGATTTCCAAATCTTGGAATCTTAATTTACACCCTTCATTAGCACATAAGTCTACATATTTATTGAGATCATGGAGAACATGGAAATATGTTGTTGAAGAGAACCTTTCCACTACTTTCCTAATTCTTTTCATGAGACTTTCTAATGTTTTTTTCCCTTCGAGAGGAACCCTTCACCAAATGCTAAATAAGAAGAAGGGTGTCTCCCAAAACAATGATGGAAGTTACTTGTTTTTCTTTGGCTAACTCAATCCTCTGGTAGGGGATATAAGCGCCAGCTTAGTTGTTTGTCATACATCATAATCACCATGAATACTCTACAACTTTAACTTCCTTGGGGCCATAGAGAACCCTCTCCCCCTTTCCACCCCTAGATTCCTTTTTGAAGCCCCATCAAAATTTAGGACCAATCCTTCTTGCTATTGCTTCCAAGATTGTAATTCTATATTTATCAGTCTTAGCTTCTAAACTACCTCAGAAATCCTTTTAGTCCATTTCATAGTTGTACGCAGTCTATCCAAATTATAAAATTTTTAACACCATTGCCTTTCAAGTATGTATAATACTTGTTGAGAGGAGTCATTATCAAACTTTAAAGTTCTAAACTCATAACACAGAACAATATATTTCATGGCTATAGAGTGTGGTAAATTTTCTAAATTATTGAAGACTACATTATTTCTAGCTATCCATACCTTCCATTAAATGAATTTTGGAAATGCTTCCCAATAATTTTTAAAATATGATTTTTGAGAGATACTCCCAGCATAATTTTTTGACCTTGATGTAAAATACCCTTGAAGGGAAGTTTTCCATTTTAAATGGTTTAAAAGCAGAGCAGACAAATCTAAACCGACCACTTTTATGAACACTTCGATAAAATATGTTGGGTAGATTATTCTTTCTTCTTGCAAAGAGAACACCTTGAAGGAACTTGAATGTCCCTTTTTTCTCAAATTCTCCACATTCACTTTTTTTTTTTTTTATGTACAAGGAGCTAGCAAAAGGAATTTACCATTTGGATTGGCATTGGCTCTCTATATCTTCATCTAATTATTTGATTTGGGGGAAGCCTATTGAGGGAAGAGTAAGCATGCATAACCTTCCTTCACCAAGGACAAAGAATGTTTCCATCCGAGCTAATCCACCTCCTTTAGACACCATGGAGCACAACCGGATAAACTATCTTGAAGTTTGTGCCAAATGCTTCAAGTTTGCCAACGAATCCTCTAAGGTTCTAGCTTATCCACTTGCCTTCATTGTCCCAAAATGAAATGTTTGCTAGTGTTTTCCTTCAACATAAAAGAATTCGTTTAGAGGTAGAAACTCATAATTGTGTTGCAAGGGCTACTTATCCATTATTTTGTCCCTCCATAAATTAATATCTATTCCATTTCTAGGTTTCCAAAAGAGCACTAAGTAGTTTCCAAACCGTCGAGCCTCCTTTGGGGGATTGGATTCAAACTCGTTTTTACTGAATATATTTTTCCTTCAGGAATGCCTTCCACAAATCTTCTTCCTGAGTGATAAACCTCAATACTAAATTTTCAACCATTTTTTTGTTCATAAGCATAGGGTCTCTATTACCAAGGGCCCCATGGGTTTTTGGATACTTGATTGTTTCCCATTTTATTAAATGTTTTTTTTTTGTTTTTGTTAGAACACCCCCCTTTAGAAAGAAACTTTTAGATTTCCTTAACCATCACAAAGAGAACACTTTGTGGGGCAACGAGATAAGTTAAGCCAAGATTCTAGCTAAGTTAAGCTAGTGGGATCCTTCTCTACCTCTAATTTCTCATTGTAATAGATAGAAAATTTAGGCCCTGACTTAATATTTCTAGGAGAGAGGAACTCTTCGTCCTATGAGGAAGATTCTTTCTTAGGTTGCACAAGGACTGGGTCATCCTCAAGGGATGACATGTTCCTATCAATCCACTCCACAATTGGCTTCTTTGCCGATTTGGGTTCAATTCCCCATGGGGATTGAGGATTATTATACATGATTTCCCTTTATTCATTCACCATATTCAACGAAACATAACTATTACTTCTCTCTTTCTTCCCATTTCTTTTGCTAGTCCCTTCTCCACTAATTAGGGCAACTCTATTTGAGGAAGTTGGTCCTTTCCCTTTGTTACCATTATTATTAGTTTTCCTAAGATGGTTGTTAGTTTTCCTTGTAGGGGCTCTTCTTCTTTTGGCTTGTTTCCATTGGTCCCCCTCCTAGACTTGTTTTCGTTGCTCCTATTTTTTTGTAGCTTCTCACAAAGTGGTTATATTCAAGACACACCTTGCATTTAAATTGAAGTTGGTCATAGTCCACCTCTTGGATTTGATACCAACTATCCAAGTTTAGATTTATGTATACTAGAAGTCCCTTATTCATATCCACTTCCACACAAAATCAGGCACATCAAAATTAACCCTCATGTGGCACGACTCGATCAATATAGTTTCCCAAGGCATTACCAATGCTTCCGAAGGTGGTGCCATTCAAACAATGTAGAGGAAGGAAGGGGATACTCACACAAATAGGAACCATCGACCTCACATCACTGTCAGGATTAAAATATGGACTCCAACAATTCAGATATAACCCTTGAGCACTCATAAAGTATGGCCCATTTTGGAAAATCAAGTCACGATTTTCCCTATTTTCAAAGAATAAGGTAAAAAACCCTTCCTATAAAAGGAAGATGAGATAAAACCCTTGATCATTGGCTTCCAATATTTCTCCACCCAAATCCTAACATAATGCGAGGAAGAATAGATCCCCATGCACTAACTAACTAGGCCATGCTCTGCAATCTATATAGACTATGATCTCACCTGGGGAGGATAGACCTCCACGTTGGGAATTTCCTCTAACTCCTTGACAAGATGGTTCAACTTCGCCTTCTGGTATTTCAGCCTGCTGGCTATGAGATTGTTGAATGCCTTAGTGTCTGGATCTCAGGGGGTGGGGGAGAGAAGGCATACGACCCCTAGAGCTTGTCACTGTCCTTCCACAAATACCCAGACTGCTTCAAAAACCCTCATATGCTCAGTTCAGAGAATAAATTTTTAATAAAATTATAATGATAATATTTATTCATTCATTTTAGTTGATACCTCTTTTGTAAAAAAATTCATCAACTTATCTCAAATTAGGTGACAAGGATGCATTGTCCCTTGGATATCGATCAGATACCACTCCTACTTCTTTCTCGTTAAACGGACACATGATGATTACACATTCTCTTTGTAACATGACATCTACATGGATTTGAATGCACACAATTTAGTTTGTCAATCCATTATGGTACTCACAATTATGGTAACTTGCTCGAATCTAGCTAGGTTCCAAAGAATTTGGTTCCCATGCTCCCTCATCAATGATTGGGGCTATGAAAAACATTACACATGGTGATATGGTACATTTTTCCTATTTCTAATTCAAAATTTGTCCAGGGTCGAACTCATTCTCACTCGGGAATGGCATAGTAACTCCTACAACCTTTAGATTCATCTACTTTGGTTCTTTACCAAGGTATTTGCTGGGAATTGATTGAGAGTCCCTATTGTGGTTGTTTGATGGAGTCATTTTCTTTATTTGGATATTAAGGCTTGAGGGAAGTGCTACAACGATGGATGAATTCCTCACCACAAACCTCTCACTGATGCCCAACATGAACCTAAATCTTCAAACACCATTTATAATAGGTGCATGACTATTGAATCCACTAAAGTTGAGGCTCACTTGTAATGTGGTTTCTTCATGATGAGGAAGTTTTTGAGGATGTTATTTTGTGGTCTCTTGAAGTGGGCACCTCTAAAATCTGGGATACCAAGTATTTCAAAACTTTGGACTTATATTGACAGCTTAAAACCATCACCCGAGCTAGTCTTATTTCCATTCTGTTTGTAAGCATATTCCAATATTTTACATTCATGAAATGAAGTGTTATTTCTACTGCATCTTTGTATTTATGGTTATATATGTAATTTGTTGCGTTTGTTTTTAAATCCGGATCAACATATAGTTGATTGGAATGTTTATTTCCATATCCATCTTGAAGCAATTGTTTCATAAGTTGAAGGAGTTGAATTTAAGGTAATTTCAGGCCTTGAATTAATGTTTCTTCAAGTAATGAAATAAAGTTTATATTTATTTATGTTTTTTTCATACAAGGTGTTGGCTTCCATCTCATCCTAAATCACAATGGTTCCCATGGCTTCAAACAATATGACTAGTAGGGAAAGCTCTTCCAATTAAGCAAAATCAACTACAATCTACATACATATATTATCTAATCACTCATGGGATGGATCATAGATATGAAGACAACAAATACTTGGACTCAAACCACTTCTAGCCACATTCACTAGGATCCATGCATGACTCTCCCCAAGTTCACTAGCATATTTGACAAAGATTGGTGGATTCCTATATCAAGCCCATGTAATCCTATTTCAACACTCAACCCAACATGAATGAACCAACCAATATCATTTTCATAGCCTTTCATTTAAAAGGTCTTATTGTTAATTAGTGGGAGTATGTTAAGGAATAGGGGAATTCTTCTTTTTGCATAAAATTAAATGACAATGTAACATCACCCACCAAATCCATATCAATCACCACATGGTCTACCTTTTGTGTAACACTTGGAGAGAAATTTTATCCACCTATTTATTGCGAGGGGATTTGGGTACACTTGATCCAACTTAGATAAATTTCGAGCTAGAAAATACAATAATGCATTGAGCTCTTTCATAGATTGTACATCTAATGTGCCATTTTATATGTAGAATAAGTAATTATTATATACAACATTGGATCATGGCTTCTTTATGTAATGAAGTAGTTATGGTTACTAGTTCTACTTTGTCTCTTTCCTTTCAAAGTGCTTTGTTAGTAAAAAGAAATATGGGATAAAAACTTTTGCTTTGGGTTGGTCCACTTAGTTTACCAACAATATCCTCATCTGCATACCCTTTGTGAAAACTCTTACATCTCCACCATAATGCCCATAATAATATTATAGCTTCCATGAAAGCACCATTCACTCTATTGATGATTGTAAAATATTCCAATTCCACAAAGCTACAAAATAACATTGTTTTATAAACCATAAAGTGCCTCCTCATTTCCCTCGAATGACACCTCTATGATCAACATCGAGAACCCCATTGAACAATAATTAATATTAGTCCTCATGGCATGTGATTGTCACCTCGTGGATTGTGAGTTGCATTTTACCCATGATTGTTAGGTTAAGGACTATGTCACCATCCTCATTTTGGATAATGGTAGTCCAAAGAAACTTATCTCCTTTTCCTTTGTCAAAGCCTTATCATTTCCCATTGGTCTTCAACCTCTTCCATATTTCTTGGCTGGGTTAATGAAGGTAGTTAGATTTTATTAGTCTCTCATACATGTGACCTTGCTTTTGTTGTTGGACCTCACTTTAGAGAAATTATCCCCTATAATGTCACCCCACTTGAATACTTGGACTTCATCATAGGTAAACCATACTGATTTGACTGCTATGCCCAAGATGAAAACCACCATAATACCTATACACTCAGAAAGGAGGGAAAGTAATTTTAGTTTTACTCTTTAGTGGATCCACCATTTATTTCAATTTCGAGCAATGGCATAGTCTACCAAGTCACCCTACAAAAATGTCTTCATCTCTGCATTCTCTTATGAGACAAGGTAGACAATAGAAGCATGTGTCATACCATGATCACCTTCTTCATTACAATATCAATCTTTAGTTTTCTCTCTACCCATTCCTCATATGTTGGGTCCACTTGTTGACAATATAGCTACCATGTTAGACATACATTATATCCATCCACCACAATAATCTTGAATTATGATCCCCAATTTATTATTCTCTCATCTATACCAATGATTATGTTTCACCTTTTGAACCCACTTGTCAATGACAAGAATATGTTCCTCTTAACATTTGGTTGGGTGGTTAGTGCCCCTATAGAAACTCCTCAAACCTATATGACTTATAGATTGTATCCTTGAGTTGCAACTTACATTGTATCCAATGATTGAAGAGAGGAATTAGGTGCCCACAACGTTTACAAAGAGATTTATGGCTAGAAAGGAAGGCTTCATACTGCCAATATTTACAACAAAGATAATAAACAATAAGCCCATAATGATAATTGGGCAAGAATTTGCACAAGTCGCTTAGATTATGATCTTTGTGACACATGATTTGACTACCCAAATAGTCAAGTTGTCCCCTCAAAATTTACTCCTTGAAATTTACCCATATTGTGATCAAGTCAAGAAACATCCTAATGGGAATTTTAGGAAACATTCTAACTACATCATATGCAACTACTATAGTTCTCTTTTTGAATTTTTTGCAATGGGACAAAGGTCAAACATTGTTTCGTTAACAACTTTGCATGTTTGTAGTGGTGAAATTTCATTCTACATAGGATATATGTTAAAGATTGTTATTTAAATACAAAATGCATGTTATCAAACAAAGGGCACATGATCATCTGAAAAGGATGTCAATATTTTTGACAATAACCATAAGTATTAGTGCAGCCAAAAAACATTGATACAATATCCTTAATTTTCCTCAGAGATGCTTTGCAAATAAAGATACATGCATCTCTCTTATGAATTGTATTATGCACTTGTCTTATTTGTCACAATTTTGGATAGAGCATCACTTGTATTCTCCCTAGCCACTATAGATCATGTATTACAGGGAATCTCTTGGACATAGGAAGGTGCATAAGGAGGGATTCATGGTTTGGTATCACATACTCTGTTGGTGTCCAAGTATGAACAATTTATTCACACCTTTTTCCTACATTATTGTATCAATCCAAGTGCATATTCTTTTCAAGGAAACACGCAAGATATATGCAGGGGAAAGGTTACAATCTGTCATTGACCAAGGGTTCGTGATTACCAAATAAAAGCATTGCTGAAACATAAATAGAAACTCAACTGCAGAACTTAAAAAGGTATTCACAGTGATCTAAAGAATATGCAACAACAATTAAGACATAAGCACAACAATACACAATACACGCATAACAAGGAAACACACATAACCTGATCAGAAGAGCGGGCCCAATTCTCTGATTAGGGTTGCGTTACTCACAACGAAAGATAGATCAACAAAAAGGTTGTATTTTATTATTTTGAACAATGCTGTTACAATACAATGTAGGGTCTAACCAACTCCTGATATAGGAATGACTTGTCTTTTATACAGTACAAAAGGGAATAAAATCTCTCCCCAAAACCTGGCAACTATATGCCTAAAGATATACATCAGTTCAATCACAACACTAGCACCGAGAGAGAAAGAACATGAATGATCCAAAATGGGTTCAGAAGAGCTACAAATCAGTTATGATGTTTCGTCGTGGTCGATCAGCTACTGTGAATTGCGGAACTGCTGCGATATGCCATATGGTCAACACCTGCACTCCATAATCTCATAGTTTTACATAGTAAATGTATGAGAATGAATACAAAAGGGATGAAAAGAGGAGTGGAAATGTAGGGAAAAGATAGGCCAATTTTGTGCCCAACATCTCCCCCCAACTAGACTTCTGCATGCCCTTGTGCAGATTGTCGTCTCCGTAGGTCTGGGTTGGATAGGCTTTGTGCTTCATGAAGCTGGGTGGGATCGTATTCCTCGACCATTTTTATTCCTGGAACCTTAAACCCCTCTGAGAAAAGAACTTCCATCCACTAATAATCTGGTACATTATATGCTGGGGTGTAGTGCTCTGCTGGCAACCAAAGGATAGGGTACTGAAATTTTATTCCCATCCACCAGACCCCACATGTTTGGATGCATGCCACATATCTTGGCACCCTGCTGAGTGCTCGTGCAAAATTTGGTGCTCCAAATGGTTCTTTGTTTCAGATAGATGTGGGTGACATCATCCACCTTTTTTGACAACTATCTAGGGCCTCTGCTTGAAACATGGCCAATTGTTTGACACAAAGATTGATACACCACTTTTGTGTCCTCAGCATCCGTTCCTTATTTCCCATAATTTCTAAAAATGTAGAGTGCCTATTGTACATAGTCACTGATCTCTTGGGTTCTCCTCTTACCATAAAAGGCTTCGTGGCCTGATGTGACTCGAACGTGTCAGGAGCCTTCTTCCAACTTATCTGATTAAAAGTGTAAGAGGTGAGGGCCCTTAAATGAATGTCCCCCACATATGGAACAGGATTAAATTCTCTCTTAACATGCAAGAGATACCAATGCATGTAAAGCTCACACATCAAATGCTGTGTTGGCACATCACGGTCTCTCAATATCCAGAGGAACTATACACCGTCCTCAATCTCGTGATTAATTTCTTTCTAGATGCTTTCCAAACAAAAGAAAAGAAAGTGTTCATGCAAAAATAAAGAATAACTAGAAGCGGGAGGGCGACATGCCATCACCTCCTGTGCTAAATGGAGCATCTGCTCTTTATTGGTTTTTAACTCTGCCACTTGCCTTTCTAGCCACTCCACCTTGAGTTGCTACTTTGCATGCCTAAATCACATTATATCAATGCTATCCACATATTCAAAGATAGCTGTGGATGCTCGTTCTTGGGTTTTCTTCACTTCGTTTCGATATCATGCCGCAGTGGATTTCGAGGTTTGTACTTCAGCCGTCAAAGAAAACTCATGGCCTTAAAACAAATATTCTATCGGGTCTGTCTAAGTGGAAACAGAGGTTGTTTCCCCTCCATATACCTGTGTCCCTGCTTCGGGCGTCATGGTTTTAGGCTTAGCCCGCCGCTTGTATTTCTTCACCTATTTCTTCAACTGGTGCATTTTTTTTCTCAGCCTCTTAACCTCTATTTTGAGTCACATTGTTTCTTTGAATTGCAGCTGATATTTCTACTTCATAGGTAGCCTTCATTGCTCACACAATTCTACCCATTCTTGTTTGACCACCACCTCATCTAGTATTGCAACTAGTTCGACAGGTGGTGGATTACTTGAGGGAGTATCCACAGGGTTAATTGACGAGGCTTCTTTGCTCGATCTCTCTTCTTGTGGAGTAGCCGCTTCCTTACTGTCTCCTGCCTTGTCCTGTTGTGAAGCTATCTCGATAGGTGGTGGGCTCACTTGATGGATGTCCATCAGTGGTTTAGCCAATTTTTCCCTTCCAGGTTCCCTCGTTTCAAAAACACTCGCCTCTTCCTCTATTCTGGGTTCCTGGGAAAGGTGTTTGTGGAGGTTTGTGGCCAACAAACCTGTGGTAGATGGTTCCTTATTCGACCCATCAAACTTCAAAATCGGCGGAGCGACCACATCCTCCTCTGTGTGTCGGGCAGAGAGAGTCACCCTTGCCCCTTTTGGAATGGAGAAGTAAGAGGAAAATTGAAATAATTTTCCTACCTGATCTATCTCGGCCCCAGTTGTGGCCTCAGGCTCTTTCCCTCTGTCTGCAATGTCTCCGCTCTGGGTTGAAACCCCTACCTGTGCAGTCCCCTATTCTGAGGTTGACGCTAGTTCTTGTGGAACAACGTCAGTCCCAACATCTAATTCCTTTGTAGTCTCTAGGGTCAGATAGGTTGATGATGGTTCTTATGTAACACCACCTTCTGTATCCAAGTTCTTGAACAGATGATGCTGGCACTCTTTCTTCCAGCACGACATTGATACAAATGGATTCTTGCATCATCACATCAATTCCATCCATTATGCCCATAGCCTCTCCTTCTCTTGGCCCCACATTTCTTTCAGCTTTGGGCCCCTCTCGTCCTAGTTCATCTTCCTCCATTGTTTCTACGGTCTAGGGCGGTTCTTGTGGGACACCCCCGGCCACGATATTAATGAATTCCTCCACCTCAGCCTGATGTGGTCCCTCTTCACTTATTGCAGTGCTGCTGATTTTCTCCACTGGCTCCATGGTTGAGGCTGGTTCTTGAGAGACAGCCTTAGTCGTGGTGTCGGTGGCCCTTTCTATATTGGCCCCTTGCTGCAGCACTTCTTCTTCCATTGGTTCCGCGGTCGAGGCTAGTTCTTGTGGAGCAGCCTCGACTATCCTCTCTGGTTCACGATCCTGGTTTTGTTCAAGCCCCTCGGGTTCCATCTCCATTTCCCCTGGTTCCTCTTGATCTATGTATTCATCCTCTACTCTAGTTCCTTCCTCCATCACTTCTGGCTCTTCTTCTCTAGTGGCTCTAGTCGTTGCTATCTCTTCCTCTGTAGAATCCTAGAATTTTTCCCATGGGATTTGAAGTCGGCTCATTGCATGCATGACTAACAACCAGACCAGACCATGGTTGGTAATGACTGCCACCACTTGTTGTGAATGCCAAGCAGAGTGCACCATCATCTGGAGACTCTTTAACAAGAAGAAATGCATATTCAATGAGAAGGCTTCTGCCCGTGGGAACTGGAGGTAAGCAAGTATTCTGAAATGATATTTAAACATGGTGGTATACCTCCCCTCACAAGTTATGTATCTCATTACAAAACCTGCTACCTCACCTTATGGGTGTGGTAATGAATTCCAGTCGTACTCCCAGCCTTTCTGAACAACATTTTCTTCGGCTTGTAAGAATGCTTCGGGGAACTCCGAGAGGGCGGTTCTTCGTGAAAACTATTTCTGCCCCTATTGGAGTAGCCTACTGACCACTGCAATGGTTTCTTCTGTAACAGGGATTTCTATCCCCTGGACTAGAGAGCTCCCTTCCTCTAAATTGAGTGCAAATTCATTCACAATCACCTAGTTAAACCCTTGCAATCTGTCAAAATAGACGTTCCACCCTGCATTTTCAAAAACCTGCCATACTTCTTGATTGTTTCGAACCATTGTCATGCCCTCTGGCTCATGTGATCCGGATTTAAATAGGAATGCAACAAAATATAGAGATAACCATATACACAAAGATGCAGTGGAAATAATACTTCATTTCATTAATGGAAAACACTGAAATATGCTTACAAACAAAGTTGAAAATAAACCAGCTAGGGCGATGGTAGCTTAACTTTGAGAAGAGATGTGGAGGCTACATGCCTCTAAAATATTCTGAACTGTTTTACAATGAGGCTCAAAGGCCTATTTATTGTTGAGAAACAATGGAAAACTCTTCACATCCCAAAACCTAACCGTAGAAGATGAAACTCCAAATTGTGGGCCCCGTTTGGGTAAATTGGTACATCAATTTCCCGGGGTCGTAACTTTGGCATACGATCTCCGTTTGACGCGTACAATAGCTCGTTAGAAAGATCTATCTGAG